>CAJHQP010003140.1:0-72366 GCA_905132765.1 Moricandia arvensis | reverse complement strand
CTCCAAAATAAAACCATGAAAAAAATAAAAACTAGTTTTTAGGTATTTATAACTGTTTGAAAAACAAACCGGGTCAACCACAACAAGCCTGGTTTGACCGCAACAAGTCCAGCATTCTCAACTGTAGCGAACCAGGCTGGTCGCTATGCCTGGTCGCTATGGTCCCCGGGTTCCTTTGTGGGTCTGTAGCGACCAGGGCTGGTCGCTACGCCTGGTCGCTATGGCATCGCAACTCGTGTGGGGCTGTAGCGACAAGGCTGGTCGCTACGCCTGGTCGCTACGGCATCCGCAACTCCCTGTGGGTCGTAGCGACCAAGGCTGGTCGCTATGCTGTCGCTACGACCCCCTTTTGCTCCAAACTTCACTTCTTTGCCTCCATTGCCTCAAAAATCACCAATAAGCATCTCCAACACCTGACATAGACAAATGTAATGGAATGCAACCTAAATATGCCTAGATGCTATCCTATATGCTTAAAATGCATCAAAAGAGATGATCAAAACCATGCCAAATATCGTAAGATATCAATATTGTATCATCAACTATGTTTTCCTTACCTTTCTTGTACTTGATCACATAGGGAAAGGTTTCGGATGAATTCAATTCACCTAGCATGTCTCTTGTTTAGTTTTTGTTTTCCCTTGAGATACTTGAGAGACTCATGGTATGTGTGGATGACAAACTCCTTAGGCCAGAGATAGTGTTGCCATGTTTGTAAGCACCTGACAAGCGCATAGAGTTCTTTGTCATACGTTGGATAGTTGAGAGTAGCTCCTCCAAGCTTTTCACTAAAGAAAGCTATAGGTTTCTTCCCCTGCATAAGCACAGCTCCTACACCAACGCCACATCCATCACATTCTATTTCACATGCTGTAGAAAAGTCAGGGAGAGAAAGAACTGGTGAGTTCGTAAGTTTCTCTTTCAAGGGTTGAAATGCTTCTTCATGTGCTTGTCCCCACTTAAATCCCATGTTTTTCTTGATTACTTCAGTGAGTGGTGCAGCCAAGGTACTAAAGTCTTTGACAAATATTCTGTAGAATCCGGCTAACCCATGAAAGCTTCTTACTTCCCCAACTATCTTGGGGACTTGGCTAGTCCTTGATAGCTTAATCTTGTCCTCATCAACCTAGATACCATCTGCACTTACAACAAAACCTAAAAAGACAATGTTATCTGCTCCAAAGGTATATTTCTTTAAATTAGCAAACAAGGATTCTGTCCTAAGCACTCCTAAAACTTCTCTAAGATGTTCAACGTGCTCACCCAAGTTCTTACTGTAAATTAGGATATCATCAAAGTAAACCACCACGAAATGTCCTATAAATGCTCTAAGAACATGGTTCATCAATCTCATGAAAGTGCTAGGTGTTTAGTTAACCCAAATGGCATTACCAACCATTCATATAACCCTTGTTTTGTTTAAAAGGCAGTTTTCCACTCATCACCCTCTTTCATCCTAATCTGGTGATACCCACTTTTTAAATCAACTTTAGAAAAGATATTGAGCCATGCAATTCATCAAGCATGTCATCTAGTCTAGGAATGGGATGCCGATACTTTACAGTGATATTATTGTTGGCTCTGCAATCGGACACACATTCTCCAACTTCCATCTTTTTTTGGCACAAGCAAGACTGGAACTGCACATGGGCTCACACTCTCACGAATATGTCCTTTTTCCATAAGCTCGGTGACTTGTTGTTGTAGTTCCTTGGGTCTCTACAGGATTGGTTCTATAGGCTGTTTGTTTGGCAGTGATGCTCTTGGAATGAAATCAATTTGATGTTCAATTCCTCTGATAGGTGGCAATCCTGGTGGAGCTTCTTCTGGGAATACTTCTTGAACTATTGCAAAAGCATCTGTATTTTGCTATGAAGATCCTGCACTGGTCTTGTTATGTTTAAACATTCTTTAAAAACAAACATCAAGTGAGGTAAAGAACACCCCTTTGGTTGAAGCAACAGATTGGCAGGCTTCTTGGTTTTTGATTATGATGAAGCTTTATTTTTCTGCAAAGCTATCTGATCAAGATGGAATTCTTGTGGTGTCAAAGGAACCAAAACAATCTTCTTTCCCTTGAATTCAAACGAGTATCTATTGGTGAATACATCATGAATTGTTCTTCTGTCAGATTGCCAAGGTCTTCCAAGCAGTATCTGTCCAACATCCATTGGTAATACATCACAGAGTATCTCATCCTCATATTTCCCAATGGACAATGGTATCTTCACTTGGTGTTTCACCTCCAGCTCTCCCTCATCATTAAGCCATTGTAATTTGTAAGCGATTGGTCTTTTCATGATCTTCAAACCAAGTTTCTCTACCATGGTTTCACTAGCAGCATTGGTACAGCTTCCTCCATCTTTAACCAAACTGCATACCTTTCCTTGAACCATACAGCGAGTATGAAACAGATTCTCTCTTTGCTCATTTCCAACAGTCTTGGTTTGTAGATTCAATTTTCTTCTTGTAACGAGTAGCTCTCCACCGGCTGGCATCTCCACTCTTTCTTATTCAGACTCAGATTGTTCCTCTTCTTCTGATTCAATTTCTCCATTCTCTTTAATGAATATCATTCTTTTGTTGGAGCAGCTGCTGGCATAGTGTCCATAGCCTTTACACTTGTAACACTGAATGTCTCGGGTTTTAGCTGTAGTGGCTACCTCCTTTCCTTTAATACTTTGTTCTTCCACTTTAGGCCTGGAGAATGGTTTGGATTCTCTGGTCTTTTCGTCCTTTTGGTAGTGTGGGCTTGCTGGCTCCATAGCTAGACTTGTAACTCCTTCGTTTTAGCTGTTGTTCAAACATAATGGCCTTGTGCAGAAGTTCCTTCATTTCTACATAATGATAAACTTCAAGTCTCTCCATGATGTCTCGGTTTAATCCTCCCATGAACCTGGCCATGGTTGCTTCTCTGTCTTCTTGTAGAAGCAAGCTTTAGTTTATATTCTTGAGTGTAATCTCTGCCAATTGAACACAAGTTCAATCTTCTTTTCCCATTCCAAATATTCTTCTGGATCAGCAGTGCCTTTAAACTCTGGAATCTTCAGTTTCAACCCTCCTAGAGGATCATTGTTGTAAGATCCGATCCTGGATTCCTCAATCGAACCAGACCGCAGTCCTACCAAACAATTCAACCCGATTCATTCCATTTCATGTTCAATATTTTTCTAAGTAATTACCAGAAGATGAGGTTCATTAACATATATCTAAACAATCAGAGTCAATAAGGTAACATAATTACTGCATAGATAGATAAACAAAATCAAACAACATTCATTCGTTCAGCATAACCAAGTTACACATTAGGCTAGCATAAGTTCACAGGTACTACAACAGACTACTAAGATAACACAATTATTAGGATCGACCCATTCACCAAACATCTTCCCATGGCCGAGGTCCTCATGGTGCTTTTCCCTTACAACGGTCCATTGCTGGTCCTAGATCCAACATAGACAACACACACAAACACATGATTAGATTACTAAACAAGAATCAATCACATTGCATGGTCGGATCACATCTAAACAAGAAAATCATCAAAAAAAAATACCAATCTGACCCCTTTAAAAGTGATCCAAAAACTAATTAAAATACATGAAAATTCATGATAAATCCCAACTAGAAGGAATCCACAATCAGATTTAACAGAACCGGCCTGGATCATATAGATCTCCACCAAAATCAACCAAACCGGCCTAAACCGGACATCATCAAATCAACTCATAAAATTAAATAAAATTCATGTAAACTCATGATAAATCATGACTAAGAGTTTCCCATAAACAGAATCCACAGAACCGGCCTGGATCATATTGATCTCGACCAAGTTCAGTTCGGCCAAACCAAGGCCTTTCATGGTGTCTTTTGATCCGGCCAAGGCCTGGGATCAAGTTTCCTTGTCTGCAACATCATAAAACAATCCAAAACACATCATAGATGAAATATTAGATTAGAAAAGTTCAGAGTAAGGAGTGGCCAATCGATCCAAACCGGTCAGACTCACAAGGGCTTAACCCATGGCCTTGTCCGGTTACTCTTGGCCACACTTCTCACCTTAGGGTTCGATCTCCAGGGGCTTGTTCCATCTCCTTCTCCTTCTCCTTCTCCTTGTTTCTCTGTCTAGTATCCATCTTCTCAATCCCACAGATAACTCTCACCAGAATCAATCAAGGAAACACCACATATCAGTTTTTCTTTCTTCTCTCTCTCAAAGTTCTCCACTGAGTTCTCTCTGGTTTCTCTGGATATATTTTTGACAGACAGGAGTAAAATGGAGAAGAAATAAATTATACTCCCTTTCCCAACTGCCTGGCCGAGCAGTTTCTAAAAATAAAGAAAGGGAGCCTTTTCTTCCCATAACCGCTCCATAAACGCCCATAACTGCCCATTGGCAGTTTTCTTTCCTTTTCCCCCTTTTATATTTCCGAAACCTGAGACAAATTTGGTCAAACCACCTTGCACTGGGACCATCGGCTCGCCCAGTAACCGCCCTGACCCGACCACATTGGTCTAGACCAGAACACTTCCTCCAGCTGAGTTGAGCTGACAACCAATTGTTCCCAGCTGAGTGAGCTAGTCCTCCAGCTCCTGTGAGCTGATCACTTATAGGTGAGCTAACTTCCAGCTGCATCTAGCTGATTGAGCTTGACCCAGACCTCGTCCAGCTCCCGAGTCACTCGTCCAGCTCCTTTACACTTGTTTCTATCTCATCCTGGTTAAGTCTCAGCTTCCTGATGCCTTTAACCTTCCTTACCGGACCATGATACGCTTGTCTCAAGGTCTTACGACCTGACTGGTGTGTCTTCTCGCACCATGGTCCGTCTGGACGATCCTATCAATTTGATGCTCTATCCCTCTGATAGGTGGCAATCTTTGTGGAGCTTCATCTGGGAATACGTCTTTGAACTCCTGTAAAAGCATCTGTATTTTGCTAGGAAGATCCTGCACTGGACTGATTATGTTTAAACATTCTTTAAAAACAAATAACAAGTGAGGTAAAGAACTCCCCTTTGGTTGAAGCAACAGATTCGCAGGCTGCTTGGTTTTTGATTCTCATGAAGCTTTATTTTTCTTCAAGGCTATCTGATCAAGATGGACTTCTTGTGGTGTCAAAGGAACCAAAACAGTCTTCTTTCCCTTGAATTCAAACGAGTATCTATTTGTAAATCCATCATGAATGGTTCTTCTGTCAGATTTCCAAGGTCTTCCAAGCAGTATGTGTCCAGCATCCATTGGTAATACATCACAAAGTATCTCATCTTCATATAATCCAATGGACAATGGTATCTTAACTTGGTGTTTCACCTCCAGCTCTCCCTCATCATTAAGCCATTGTAACTTGTAAGCGGTTGGTTTTTTCATGATCTTGAAACCAAGTTTCTCTACCATGGTTTCACTAGCAGCATTGGTACAGCTTCCTCCATCTATAACCAAACTGCATACCTTTCCTTGAACCATACAGCGAGTATGAAACAAATTCTCTCTTTGCTCATTTCCAACAGTCTTGGTTTGCAGATCAATGTTCTTCTTGTAACAAGTAGCTCTCCACGGGCTGGCATCTCCACTCTTTCTTCTTCAGACTCAGATTGTTCCTCCTCTTCTCATTCAATTTCTCCATTCTCTCTAATGAATATCATTCTTTTATTAGAGCAGCTGCTGGCATAGTGTCCATAGCCCTTACACTTGTAACACTTTATGTCTCGGATTTTAGCTGCAGTGGCTACCTCCTTTCCTTTAATACTATGTTCTTCTACTTTAGGCTTGGAGAGTGGTTTGGAATCTCTGGTCTTTTGTCCTTTTGGTAGTGTGGCTTGCTGGCTCCATAGCTAGACTTGTAACTCCTTAGTTTTAAGCCGTTGTTCAAACATAATGGCCTTGTGCAGAAGTTCCTCCATTTCTACACAATGATGAACTTGAAGTCTGTCCATGATGTCTCGGTTTAATCCTCCCATGAACCTGGCCATGGTTGCTTCTCCGTCCTCTTGTATATCATCTCTCAGCATAAGAGTCTCCATTTCTTTGTAATATTCTTCAACTGATCTACTCCCTTGAGACAATGTTCTGAGCTTAAAATGTTAGTTCTCTATGATAATGGCTTGGTACAAATCTTTTCCTCAGAATCACTTTCATCTGATTCCAAGTTTCTATAGGGAAATCTCCTGCCCTTCTTCTTGCTGTAACGAGATTATCCCACCAACTCAGAGCATACTCTTTGAACTCAGTAGGAGCAAGCTTTTGTTTATATTCTTGAGTGTAATCTCTGCAATTGAACACAAGTTCAATCTTCTTTTCCCATTCCAGATATTCTTCTGGATCAGCAGTGCCTTTAAACTCTGGAATCTTAGTTTCAACACTCCTAGAGGATCACTGTTTTGGGGCCCTTCTTCTCTCTCACGCCTCCTTCTTCTGGTGCCATTGGTTCTGTTGGAATGGCTATAATAGCTTTCTGAGGTAGACTGGTTTGGACTTCTCCTAGATCTCTCACGTTCTGAATGGACAACCTCAGCTCTGAAGTTTTCTAGTTTCTGATCCATCAAAGCAGACATATGGTGCAGTTAAGGCTTCCAGTAGAAGTTTATCCATTCCATTGTTCCGATTGTTTTCTTCCCCCATGGTTCCTGACAAGTTCCAAACACTGAACCAGTAAATATGTTCACAGAAACATAAAACAATTGGAAATAAACCTAGGAAACAAGATCAGATCCAGATATCTGTAAGAACCCTAATTCTTTTCTCTGCAATTTCGTGATTCAAGTTTAGTTATTTAACAAGTTCAAGTACTTGTTCTAGGTAGATTAGACCCTAATAAACATGTTTCTAACAGATTTAAACTTTAGAACAGATTCGATAATAGAATACGAAAAGTCTAAAAGTTGCAGAACTGGAAAACACAACCTGATGATGGAGATCTGCTCTGATACCACTTGATATGATCCTGGGTGAGAGGATCACGTCCCTGAATGCTCTCCAACGATTGTGTTGATGTGATAAGCAAATAGATTGAATTGATACTTCTAAGAGTTGCGGAATGGCTCTCAGACTATCGATTTTTGCTCGTAATGTAAGGAAGAATCCGAAATACCACTAGACAAGCTTTGATCAGACATGATTCAGAGAATACTTGGGGTTTTTAGAAAAGAGTTTGATGTTTTATTCAGGGATTTCGACAGAATATAAAGGAAGAAGATTGTACATGCACAGCTTCTTGGAAACACACAAAAACAATTAAAAGAAGACTAAGTTCAAAACTTGAAAATAAGAAAAAACTCTTGGTGTATTCTTGCACGAAATTAAGATAGAAAATGGGCTTAGATTCATCAAGAGGCTTTTGTATAAGTGTTGTGTCCAAGCCTCATTAAAACCTTGTTTGGAAAACCCAATGGGATAAACCCAAATCAAAGAAAAGAGTGCAAGTCACAACACCTCTCTTGATGAATGTCTTAGGTGGCTTGAATCACAACCAGAGTGGTTGGATAAGCACACTCTAGACTGCCCTGAATAGTGTGTAAAAGTTGATGAAGAGCTTGCTGGAATTTCGCTTGTTTAGACCTAGTCATTTGACCAACTGGTACATTTAGATTCCTTGTCCTTTGTATCCTCAGGTTCAATCTGTTCTTTAGCTCCATCTTGGACTTCTTTAAGATCTGGTTCAAGCTGTTCCATCTCCTTAGTTCCATTGCTTTCTAAGATCACATCAGATCCCAAGAGTGTTAAGGCTAATGTTCATAGGTTACTCTCACACGTAGAAAGGGTACAAGTGTTACTCACCAGGCTAAAAAGAGTTATGGTGTCCAAGAGATATCAAGTTTGTGGAATCTCAAAGTTACTATGCTGAGAAGAGTTGGGAAGACCTTAGGGATCTCTCACATGGACCTTCAGATAGGGCAACAAATCTTAGAATCATAATAGAAAGCTTGGGCATCAGTCAACCTTAATCCAGGGTCACCAGCACCTCCTTCTACATCTCCAGTGGCTGAGGAAGATGATGAGGAGACAGTCCATCCTGATCATGAGGGGGAAATGAACCTGAACCCACAACAAGATGATTCAGATACAACACATGATCAAGATGGAGCTGAGTCTGAACAGCCTAGTGAAGAACAAAGACAGGAAGATGCAGAGGTAGAGGAGCAACACATTCAACCATTGAGAAGAAGCAACTAGAGTGAGAAAAGATCCATCCAATTGGATCAACACTAGGGTATACTTCAATAGGCAATGGAGTAGCTCACCCTACCCAAGCAACCTGTTCCTGGCCAGTTATCCACAAGAACATGTGGTCTTCATCAGTAACCTGGATCATGAATACATTCCAAAGATCTATGAAGAGGAAATGAAACTGGATGAGTGGAGAGATTCAGTGGAAGATGAGATTGGTGCCATGATCAAGAATCACACTTGGTATGAAACTGAGCTTCCTAAAGGCAAGAAAGCAGTAAAAAGTCGCCTCCTCTTCACCATCAAGTACCTAGCTAATGGAAAGCTAGAAAGAAAGAAGACAAGGCTGGTTGCAAGAGGATATAATCAAGTCTATGGAGAAGACTATCTGGATACATTTGCACCAGTAGCTAAACTTCACACTATAAGGATTCTACTCTCCTTGGCAGTTAACTTAGAGTAGGACTTATGGCAAATTGTTTGTCAAGAATGCTTTCCTTCAAGGAGAACTAGAGGATGAGGTTTACATGAGACCACCTCCTGGTATGGAAGAATTTGTCAAACCAGGAATGTCTTGAGATTGAAGAAGGCTATCTATGGATTGAAACAGTCTCCAAGAGCCTGGTATCACAAATTGAGTACAACCCTCAATGGAAGAGGGTTTTGTAAATCAGAAGCTGATCATACACTCTTTACCCTCAGAAGTATTAGAGTGAAGCAAGACAAGGAGGTGTGAAGGCCAAACAAAGGAAGTGAAGGCCAAGCATCTCCAGCCTCAAGATACTGATCACACAGCCAAGACAATGGAAAAGATGATCAAGGTGTGTGTGCAAGAAAAGAAGGAGGCTGTAGAGGCATGAAGTGTCTTGCAAGTAATCAAGACTTGCACAATAAAGAAAGGAGCCAGCAAGCTGAGAAGAACAAGAAGCCATGTGCAAAGATTATGCAAGCGAAACAAGACACAAGATTTGCACAAGAGTGATCAAGTAGTGCAAAGTCCGGGGCCCAAAGTCTCTAAACCACCATTCAAGGATGTGCAAAGTTAGGGTCAAAGATAATCTGATGGACAGCTTGTGCAAAAGAATCAAGACCAAATGTGCAAGAATGGGGCTCATAATCTTGTGCAAGAAAGAAGAAGAAAAGAGTTGGGGCCAAATGAGTTCAGTTTGAATTCAAATGGGATCACATGTGAGCTTAAGGAATATGGCTGCTGGGAGCCTGTCCCCTTTCACTCTCTTGCTGCAGAAAACTCTCTTGTCCTCTTCCTCCTTGGCTGCTTCCTAATAGCTTTGTTTATTCATTTCCTAGGATAGTATTAGTTTAATCTCTCCTTTGTCTTGTTGCTGCTGCTGTAAAAACCTAAGGCTCTCCTCTATAAATAAAGAAGCAGCCTCATTGTAATGTATACACAAGAAATACGAGACAAGCATTCTTAAATTTTGTGTATAACTCATCTCTTACTAAGTGTTCGTTAAATTAGTTATAATGTAGGGAGTTAAGGTACATATGTTTTGGGTCTGCCGAAGTGCAAATCATGCTTGCCCATTCTACTCTAAATCAGTTTAAACTCTTCTTTATCTTCTCTTAAACTCTAGATTACTGATTCTATTCCCTATTCTCCTTAAGTGAACAAACTGAAATGTTGTGTCACTTCTCAAGGAATAGATTCAAACTAGAGTCTTTAATCTGTTCTTATTTAATTCTAATTATGGTATCAATCTCACAGCCACTTAATCTCTCTAGAATTCAGATGGTTGTGTAGATTATTTTGCTGAGGGGATTCAATCACAAGTTGATTGTCTCTTCCATTCTTAAAGAGTGAGTTTCATGTTCTTAGCTATTGATAGCTTTTCCAATAAGAAGCAAGCAAGGAATTGTGGTGATTCTAATCTATGTAGATGATATCATCATCACATGAAGTAATAAGGAAGGTATCATCTCAACCAAAACTTTCCTTAAGTTTACTTTTGATATTAAAGATTTGGGTCAGCTAAAAGTACTTTCTAGGGATAGAAATATGCCGGCTGTAAAGAGGGGCTCTTCTTATCCCAAAAAAAGTACACACTTGATCTTTTAAATGAGGCAGGAAAGCTTGGAGGACGAGTAGCCAAAACACCATTGGAAGAAGGGTACAAAGTCTTGCGTGAGGGGGAGTTTGAAGATGAGTCATTTGGAGACTTAAAACTCTATAGAAGAATGGTTGGGAAGCTGATATATCTCACCACCCACAAGACCAGACATCTGCTTCGTTCGGAACCAAGTCAGCCAGCATATGCAAACACCTAAAGTTCATCATTGGAACATGGTGGAAAGGATCTTGAGATACTTAAGGGAAGCTCCTGTTCAAGGTGTATGGATGGGATGCAACAACAGCACAAAGATTGTAGGATATTTTGATGCAGATTGGGTTGGTGATAGGATAGACAGAAGGTCTACAACAGGCTATTACACCTTTATTGGAGGCACTTGGTCACTTGGAAAAGCAAGAAAAAAAAGGTGATATCATGTTCAAGTGCTGAAGCAGAATATAGGGTAATGAGGAAGCTTACAAGTGAGCTCATCTGGATCAAGAACTTGCTTACAGACCTGAGTGTAGAGACAAGATCACCAATCACAATGCACTGTGATAACCAGGCGGCCATACATATAGCATCAAACTCAGTCTTCCATGAAAGGACAAAACATATAGAGGTGGATTGTCACAAAGTGAGACAGGCCAGTGGAAGAGAAGGTGATTCTACCTTGCTACACAAGAAGTGAAGATCAACTAGCATACATCTTCACTGAGGGAGCAAGCACCAGAGTTTGTGAGTCCATCCATCCGAGATTAGGACTCATAGACTTGTCTAGGTCAGGCTCTTCTTAGCTATGAAGTACCTACTCTTTTTCCTTTGTATGGTTTTGTTCCATTGGGTTTTCCATACAAAGGTTTTAATGAGGGGTGTCTTCATAGTTCCAAGCTTAACCATATGTTATGGCTATGCTTGAGGGGGAATATTGACAAAAAGACATAAAGAGGATGAAATAAAGAGAGGATTATTCAAATGTGCATAAGCTTGAAAGACAAGGCATTTGGTACATACTTGCATCTCAAGCTACCAAGGCTCAACCTAACTTACCTTGGAAGACAAGGAAGTTCAAACTCGCCTAGATCAACCTCAGAGAGTCAAGGAGCCGTTGGGAGCTTGCCTGAGGCAAAAATATTATTTAAATAGAAAGATCACATGTTCCATTTAGGGTGTGGACCGTTTGGGAGCTGTCCCTTTCCCTCGGCCAGACCACAGAGGTCACTGTTCTCGGCCAGTCCCCCTTTATTTATTGTTTCCTTATTGTATTGTTGCACCAAGCTTATTCTATTTATATTGTATGCCTCAAACCAGAATCAATTAAGGAAATCAGATCCTTCTTTACTCTCTTTCTCTTGTCGAGTATCTCTCTCTCTCTTTCTCTCCCGGATCACTCTCTCTCTCTCTCTCTCTTGTTCTTCATTCTGTTCTTCATTTTCTAACAATTCATTCTGGTTTTGGTTATAATCAAGAAGAAATTGCCAAATCTCCAAACAGGGAAAACTCGAATCACTTTGGTTAAAAGTGGGATAACTTCTTCATCATAACTCCTATTATATTAATCCATATTCAGGGTGATTAACCAATGATTTATGAGTCCAAATCAATCTTCTTACATATTTATTCATTCTGGTTGTATTAGAATCAAGAAGAAATTGCCGAATCTCAAAACATGGTAAACTAGAATCACTTCTGTTAAAAGTGGGATAACTTCTTCATCATAACTCCTATAATATTGATTCATCTTCAGGGTACTTCTCCACTGATATATGAGTCCAAATCAAGCTTCTTACATCGTGATTCATTCTGGTTTTACAAGAAATTGCCAAATTTCAAAATAGGGTAAACTGGAATCACTTCGGTTAAAAGTCGGATAACTTCTTCATCATAACTCCTATGATATTGATTCATCTTCAGGGTGATTAACCACTGATTTATGAGTCTGAATCAAGATTATTACATCTTTATTAATTATGGTAGGATTAGAATCAAGAAGAAATTGCCGAATCTCAAAACACGGTAAACTGGAATCACTTCGGTTAAAAGTGGGATAACTTCTTCATCATAACTCCAATGATATTGATTAAACTTCAGGGTGATTAACCACTGATTTATGAGTCCAAATCAAGATTCTTACATATTTATTCATTCTAGTTGGATTAGAATCAAGAAGAAAATGCCAAATCTCCAAACAGGGTAAACTGGAATCACTTCGGTTAAAAGTATGATAACTTCTTCATCATAACTCCTATGATATTGATTCAACTTTAGGGTGATTAATCACTGATTTATGATTCCAAATCAAGTTTCTTACATCTTGATTCATTCTGGTTTGATTAGAATCAAGAAGAAATTGCCAAATCTCCAAACAGGGTAAACTCGAATAACTTCGGTTAAAAGTGGGTTAACCTCTTCATCATAACTCCAATGATATAAATTAAAATTCAGGGTTATTAACCACTTATCTATGAGTCTAAATCAAGCTTCTTACATATTGATTAATTCTGAATTGATTAGAATCAAGAACAAATTGTCAAATCTCCAAATAGGATACACTGGAATCAGTTCCGTTAAAAGTGGGATAACTTCTTCATCATAACTCCTATGATATTGATTCATCTTCAGGTTGATTAAAAACTGATTTATGAGTTCAAATCAAGCTTCTTACATCTTGATTCATTCTGGTTTATTAGTATCAAGAAGAAATTGCCAAATCTTCAAATAGGGTAAACTGGAAGCACTTCCGTTAAAAGTGGGATAACCTCTTCATCATAACTACTATGATATTGATTCAACTTCAGGGTGATTAACCACTGATTTATGAGTCCAAATCAACCTTTTTATATCTTTATTCATTATGGTTTGATTAGAATCAAGAAGAAATTGCCAAATCTCCAAACAGGGCAAACTGGAATCACTTCTGTTAAAAGTGGGATAACTTCTTCATCATAAATCCTATGATATTGATTAAAACTCAGGATGATTAACCACTGATTTATGATTCCAAATAAATCTTCTTACATCTTGATTCATTTTGGTTTGATTAGAATCAAGAAGAAATTGCCAAATCTCCAAATAGGATAAACTGGAATCACTTCGGTTAAAAGTGGGATAACCTCGTAATCATAACTCCAATGATATTGATTAAACTTCAGGGTGATTAACCACTGATCTATGAGTCCAAATCAAGCTTCTTACATCTTGATTCATTCTGGTTTGATTATATTCAAAAGAAAATTGTCAAATCTCCAAATAGGATAAACTGGAATCACTTTGGTTAAAAGTGGGATAACTTCTTCATCATAACTTCTATGATATTGATTCATATTCAGGTTAATTAACCACTGATTTATGAGTCCAAATCAAGCTTATTACATCTTGATTTATTCTGGTTTTACTAGTAACAAGAAGAAATTATCAAATCTCCAAGTATTGTAAACTGGAAGCACTTCAATTAAAAGTAGGATAACCTCTTCATCATAACTCCTATGATATTGATTCAACTTCAGGGTGATTAAACACTGATTTATGAGTCCAAATCAATCTTCTTACATCTTGATTAATTCTGGTTTGATTAGAATCAAGAATAAATTGTCAAATCTCCACACAGGATAAACTGGAATCACTTCGGTTAAAAGTGGGATAACTTCTTCATCATAACTTCTATGATATTGATTCATATTCAGGTTGATTAAACACTGATTTTATGAGTCCAAATCAAGCTTCTTAAATCTTGATTCATTCTGGTTTTACTAGTATCAAGAAGAAATTGCCAAATCTCCAAACATGGTAAACTGGAATCACTTCGGTTAAAAGTGGGATAATTTCTTCATCATAACTCCAATGATATTGATTCAACTTCAGGGTGATTCTCCACTGATTTATGATTCCAATTAAACCTTCTTACATCTTTATTCATTATGGTTTGATTAGAATTAAGAAGAAATTTCCAAATCTCCAAATAGGGTAAACTGGAATCACTTTGGTTAAAAGTGAGATAACTTCTTCATCACAACTCCTATGATCTTGATTCATCTTTGATAGAGAAGATTTGAGCACTGTTGTATGAAGAACACAAGAGAAACTGAAGAACTCTGGAGAGGGATAAGAGAGAATTCGAGAGAGAGAGAGAGAGAGAGAGAGAGAGAGAGAGGTAACAAAGAAGAGGAAACTCTATTTCCTTGCTTAATTTAGCTCTTGGGACTTGTCTTTAAATAGACACATAATACATTAAACAATTCAGAAAATTTGTGTAGAGAAAAGAATAAACAAATAGGTCTGAGAGGTCTGAGGAATGGCAGGGGCTCGTCCAGCCTTGTTGGAAAGAGACAGGTGCTAGATGGTCCCCCCTCTCCATTTGAATTCCTTATCCATCCAGGACCACTCCTCCAACGTGATGAATCTCTGGTGAGGAGATCCTTTTTGTCCCTGATTCTTTGAAGGAAGATCTGATGGTTGAAGGATAGATGGTGATGGTTTTGATGGATAGAAGTAGATATGGATGATGAACTTCAGAGATGACCTATCCAATGATCAAATCTTGTGTAGATGTGTCTAAGATCAAGAGAATGAACTCTGATTGTGATCAAAGAAAAGTTTTGCTTGCAGACAACGAACTCCTAGCAATCAATGTTCAAAGATAAACAAGGGATTCACAGATTTAGAGAGAGTTTTTGATAAAAAAAGGTGAATGTTTTTTTCAGAAACAAAAGAGAGTTTAAGTAGAGAAGAAGGAAATTGAAAAGTCCTAAAATTGTAGAAAAATAAGAAAAACTTAATTAAACCTAAAATTGTCTTGAAAATTAAAGAATTATTTATTTTGGCTGACTCCTTGACTTGAATTTCGTGGCTAGCCTTGCTGAAAGAAAGAATGGATCCTCAACTTGTGTATTGATCTTCTTTTAGACCAGAAAAAGGCATAAATCATCCATGGGGCTGATCCACATCTTTTCCATTTTGTTTGACATGATTTTCACAGCAAAAGTAAGCTGATTATGCTCCATTCCAGACTTAGATTCATCTTCAATCTTTTCATTCAGCCATCCCGGTTTATCCTTGACCGCATAGTCCTCTGACTCAAGCATGGTTGCATCACAACGTCTTTTTCCCTCTTGTTGCCATTCCCATTTGTTCTGAGTCAAGTAAACTTCTTTTCTTCTCAACTTAAGCCTTCTCTTGTCTTGCAAGTCACGTTAGGTCACTCCTTGACATAACTGTACGGACACGTAAACATTTTCAACCTTGATCATTCTGGAAGCTCCTCTTTGCCTTGATCTCTTCTTCTTCTTTGTCATTCATGTCTTCAATTCAACACTCTCCCTCAAGCTTGACCTTAGGGACTGGTCAAGCTTGGATTGTTAGAAAATGAAGAACAAAGTGAAGAACAAGAGAGAGAGAGAGAGTAAGCTCGAGAGAGAAAGAGAGAGATGCTCGAAACTAAGAGAGAGAGTGAAGAAGGACTTATTTTCCTTGGATTCAAAGTGTGAATGGTTACAAGAATAAATAGGCAAATTGCCTATACAGAAACTAATAAACTAAGCTTGCCTAAGTACAAAAAGAATAAAACAAAAGGGTTCTGCTCGAGAAAGGTGGTCTTATCAAGGTGAGAAAGTGACATGTCCTCAACGGTTCAACCCTTAAAAGGAACATGTGATCTTTCTAATTTGAATTATCCTTTCTTGCCTCTAAAAATATCCAACGGTCTCCTCTTTCATCTGGCATGAACCGAAGGCGAGTTTGAACTTGCCTTGACTCCTAAGGCACGTTAGGTTGAGCTGAGGTGCCTTATGAGTCAAGTATTGTACGAACATACTTGTAACTCAAGTAAGTTCAACTCTGCTTCTCCTTCAATTATTTCCGGATCCTTTCTTCTTCTTATCTGATTATTTACTTTGTCAGTACTCCCCCTCAAGCTTAGCCATACAGCATGGTTAAGCTTGGAGACCATGAACACATCCCTCATTAAAACCTTTGTGTGTAAAACCCACTGGGATAAAACCACACAAGGAAAAAGAGTAGATGCTTCATGGCTGAGGGGATCATGATCTGGATAAGTCTATGAGTCCCAACCTTGGATGTATGAACTCACAGACTTTAGTGCTTGCCCCTTGGTAAAGATATCTGCTAGTTGATCTTCACTTCTGGTATATCAAGGTATAATGATCTTTTGTTCCACAGCTTGCCTTACTTTATGACAATCCACTTCAATTTGCTTTGTCCTTTCATGAAACACCGAGTTTGATGCTATGTGTATGGCAGCCTGATTATCACAGTGCATAGTGATAGGAGTAGTGGTTTCAATGCCCAAGTCTAGGAGTAGATTCATGATCCAAATGTGCTCACTTGTCAGTTTCCTCATTGCCATATACTATGCTTCAACACTTGAACATGACACCACCTTTTGCTTCTTGCTCTTCCAAGTTACTAAGTTGCCTCCAATGAATGTGCAATAGCCTGATGTGGACCTCCTGTCTATTCTATCACCAGCCCAGTCAACATCACAGTAGCCTACAATCTCTGTGCTCTTGTTGCATCCCATCCAGACTCCTTGACCAGGAGCTTCTCTCAAGTACCTTAAGACCCTTTCCACCATGTTCCAATGATGAATCTGAGGAGCTTGCATTTGTTGACTGATCTGGTTCACAGCAAAGCAATTATTTGGCCGTGTGATGGTATGATAGATCAGCTTCCCAACCATTCTCCTATATAGCTTGGCATCCTCAAATGGCTCATCTTTAAACCCCCCCTCGCGCAAGACTTTGTATCTTCCAGTGGAGTTTTGACTATTCTTCCTCCAAGAGTGTCTGCCTCATTCAAAAGATCAAGTGTGTACTTCCTTTGGGATAAATGGAGCCACTCTTTAGAGCGGCATATCTCAATCCCTAGGAAGTACTTTAACTCTCCCAAATCTTTGATATCATATGTAGATTTAAGGAAGACTTAGTAGAGATGATAACTTTCTTTGTTGTTTCCAGTGATGATTATATCATCAACATAGATGAGGATAACCACAATCCCTTGTTGGCTTGTGAAGGTGAAGAGTGTATGATCTGCCTCTGATTTCCCTCTTCCATTCAAGGTGGTACTCAACTTGTGATACCAAGCTCTGGGTAACTGTTTTAGCCCATAGATTGCCTTCTTATGTCTTTAAACATTCCCTGGCTTGACTAGAGGCTCTATACCAGGTGGTGGACGCATATAGACTTCATCCTCTAGTTCTCCTTGTAGGAATGCATTCTTGACATCCATTTTGCCAGAGATCCCATTCCAAGTTCACTGCTATGGATAGTATAATCTTTATTGTGTGTAACTTGGCCACTGATGCAAAGGTATCATTGTAGTCTTCTCCATATGTTTGAGTGAAACCTCTTGCAACCGATCTGGTCTTCTTCCTCTCTAGTTTTCCATTGGCTAGGTACTTAATGGTAAAGATCCATCTACTTGAGACTGCCTTCTTGCCTTTTGGAAGTTCAGATTCATACATAGTGTCATTGTCTATCATAGCTTTGGTTTCAGCACCAACAGACTCTCTCCACCCATCATCCTCTATTGCCTCTTCATAGGACCTTGGTATATATTCTTGACCAAGTTGACCCATAAAGACTGCCATGTTCTTGAGGATAATGCGCCAAAGAACATGTTACTTGTGTGGGGTGAGCTACTGCATTACTATTGAAGTACACTCTGGTGTTGATCCAGTTAGATGGATCCTTTCTCACCCTAGTACTTCTTCTCAATGGTTGGATCTGCTTCTATAAGAGTTTCCACTGCCTCTTCATCTTCTAGATCTTCACTAGACTGATCAGACTCTGCCTCATGTATTTCATCTTGATCATGTGATTATGAATCTCTTTCTGGTGGGTGTTGTTGTGATTCAGACTCACTGCCCCCCTCAGGATCAAGGTGGATATCTGCATCAGTTGGTGGAGTAGCATCCGAAGTGGAAGCAGTTGCTGGTCCTGGTGCTGGAGAAGCAAGAGATGGTCCTCCATTAAAATGAGAGTTGGTGACCCCCCAAGCTTTCTAAGATAGTCCTCAAGTTGTTTTCCCCTATCAGAGGATTCATGGGAGAGATCTTTGAGGCTATCCCAGTTCTTCTCATCATAGTACCCCTTTGATTCCACAAACTTGACATCCCTTGAGACTAAGACGTTCCTGGTATCTGGTGAGTAACACTTGTACCCTTTCTGCGTGTGAGAATAGCCAATGAACATGGTCTTGACACTCTTGGCTTCTAGTTTATTGCGTTGCTCACCTGGTATTAAGACATAGCAAACACACCCAAACACACACAAATGATCTATTGGAGATTTGATTTTGTTTAATACCTGAAAGGGTGAGACATTTTGGAGGACTTTGGTGGGTATTCTATTGATGAGATAGCAAGCTGAGACCACAGCATCACCCCAAAATATTTTAGGGACATTGGTGTGAAACAACATGCTCTTTGCAACTTCCATAAGGTGGCGATTCTTCCTTTCAGCAACTCCATTTTGTTGTGGTGTATATGGGCAGCTTGTTTGGTGTATAATGCCATGCTTAGCTAAGTGATGTTTAAAGGCTTGACTTGTGTATTCTCCACCATTATCAGACCTAAAATTTTTTATCTTGGAATTGAAATGGTTAGATACATAGTTTTGAAAGTTGATGAATGCTTCTAAAACTCTATCTTTAGTTGGTATGAAGGTAAGCCATGTGTATTTCGAATTTTCATCTATGAATGTAACAAAGTACTTGTGATTATCTCTAGACACACATGGTGCAGTCCACACATCATAGTGAACTAGATCAAAACAATGCTCATAAATAGTCATAGATTGAGGAAAAACCGACTTGCAATGTTTACCAAGAATACAAACCTCACAACTTTTATTTTTAAGAGAGAGATTAGGTAACATCAATCCAAAAGCACGAGGGTGAGGGTGGCCTAATCTAGCATGCCATAAAAACATCACTAGCTAAAGTAGAAGTAGTATTAAACGCAGAACCAGAATTCAAAGCAAAAGTTAAATTTGATCTAAGCTTGGTGTGTCTTCAAAGAAAATAGAGCTCTCCTTTGCTTACACCTTTGCCCAGCATCTTGCTAGTTTTAATATCCTGAAAGCAAACCTCATTAAGACTGAAAATAACATTAAAATTGAGGTTATTAGTGGCTCTCTTGACATTGGGAGCCTTTATGAGGGCTTCAATGTCTGACTTGGTGATAAGAGTGTCACCAGAAGGTGGCTGAGACGTTGCATGAGAGGTTGAACCATGACATGAGTGGTAGAGACCATGGCATGTCCATCCTCTCCAATGCGTGCAGCTCCATGGTTTTGGTGTGCCTCCTGACCTCTTGCTTCATGTGCTCTAGCTGCTGAGGTGTGTTTGGATGGTCTAAGATGAGGGTGAAGTAGCCAGAAATTGGTTGTAGAGTGCCGTTGCCTTTTGCAATGCTCACAAGTCACATGTTTCTCATTTGGTTGCAGTATGCCTTGTGAGGTGAGCTGGTTTCTGCCTTCTCTACCTTGTTGGCCATGGATAGTTCTCCTTTACCCCCAAATAAACCTTCTGACCCTAGCGCCTTGTGAAGCTGAGCACACACATCATCCATATTTGGTAGTTCCTTAGCTCTCAAGATGTGTTTGATCACATCATTGAAGCTTGGATTAAGGGTAAGAAGCAACCAAAAGATCTTGTCTTGGCTCACGCCTTTCTTCAATGATATTGAGGTCAGTTGTGCTAGGTCTGAACACTTCTAGCTCTGCTCACAGCTGACTGTACTTCCCAAGGTGCTTGGTGAAGTCCATTTCTTCTTGTTTGAAAGTTGTTTATGGCTCGTTTAACTTCAAGATTCTGGTTAGGTTTGAAGTGTTGCCATAAACTTTGAGTAGAGTATCCCACAGTTGTTTTGCGGTCTCACAATGTGAGTATGCCTCCATGATAGGTGTGTCAAGTGAGCTTTTCAAGATAGACAGCACCATAAGGTCCTCCTGACCCCATTTGCTTTTATCTACCACTACAACCTCCTTGCCATCTTCCCCTTGAGTAATCTGCCTTGGGGCTTCACCTGACATGATATGCTCCCATAGACCCCTTCTCCCAAGGGCTGTCTTGGCCAATCTAGACCATATGAGGTAGTTTGCACCTTTTTAAGTGACCGGAATCATCACTGGCTTGTGTTGCTCCATCTTCTCTTTGCTTTTGTCCAGCGGGTAAAAGGAAGTACCCAATAGAACTTGAATTCCGGATGTTGGGTTTAGAAAGAACAATGTAGTAAACAGGTTACTGCCTTAGAAAGAGATAAGTTGGACAGAAGAGAGTGAGAACGACCAAGAACCAGAGAAAACTCAGTAAGAACAATACTATTATCCGGTGGACAATAGGATTTGTGAGAAAAATTTGAAAAAGTAAACCGATTAAGTGAAAGAGAAGGTGAAGTAATGAAGATTTGCGGAAGAGATTAGGTACTCAAGAGTGTGTAAGCTCTGATATTATGTTAGAAAATGAAGAACAGAGTGAAGAACAAGAGAGAGAGAGAGTAAACTCGAGAGAGAAACAGAGAGATGCTCGAAACTAAGAGAGAGAGTGAAGAAGGACTTATTTACCTTGGATTCAAAGTGTGAATGTTACAAGAATAAATAGGCAAGTTGCCTATACAGAAAATAATAAACAAAGCTTGCCTAAGTACAAAAAGAATAAAACAAAAGGGTTCTGCTCGAGGAAGGTGGTCTGATCAAGGTGAGAAAGTGACATGTCCTCAACGGTTCAACCCTTAAAAGGAACATGTGATCTTTCTAATTTGAATCATTCTTTCTTGCCTCTAAAAATCTCCAACGGTTTCTTCTTTTTTCTTGCATGAACCGAAGGCGAGTTTGAACTTGCCTTGACTCCTAAGACACGTTAGGTTGAGCTGAGGTGCCTTATGAGTCAAGTATTGTATGGACATACTTGTAACTCAAGTAAGTTCAACTCTGCTTCTCCTTCAATTGTTTCCGGATCCTTTCTTCTTCTTATCTGATTATTTACTTTGTCATATGGATACCATGAAGCATTCCCTCATTAAAACCTTACTTGGAAAACCACTTGGGATAAAAACCAAGCCAAAGGAAAAAGAGTAGAAACTTCATGGCAAGAGGATCAGTGACAAGTGAGGTCTATGAGTCCAAGCTTAGGATGAATGAACTCACAAACCTTGCTACTAGCTGCCTTGTGAAGATGTCAGCAAGTTTGTCTTCACTCCTTGGTGTAGCATAGGAGGATCACTTGTGATGAGGACATAGAACCAGATATCAACATCCCTACCCTTAGACAAGCACCAAGAACAAGATCAGGAACCAAGGGGGTGATTGCAAGTTTCTGTGAAGCCATTGAAGGGTTGTTTGCCAAGGCCAACACCAACCCCAACTTAGAAGACATCACTAACCGTCTAGACAAGCTCTCCATTTCCGGATCAGAAGCTACACAAGACACATCTTATGTTATACAAGACGGTCCAAGAAATGATACTAACCTATGGTCTATCATTCCAAACAAGGAGATGGTTTCCTTATTCACCATCTCCCCACTTAAGTGAAACGGTGAGTATCAAGGGGAAGAGACAAGTCTTCAAACGACATCACTTCACTCCTATGCTCGTCTTCCAGCCCCAACGGTTACCTTATTAAAATTCAAATCCATCAAAAAGGTAAGTAAGGTAAGGTCATTTCAATATTCGATTTACTTGATTTCCTTGCAGGTTTTGGGTCTTTTCTTTATTTCATTTCGAATAAAACCAGGCATTGTTTAGCCTATTGCTTTATTAGGTCCTAATATTGAGTCATGTAATAAATTTGCTTCAAAGAACCCTAGAAGAGCATATCTGCATCGGCGAGTATATAAGCCCCTATAAGCAGCCTTGTATTTTCAACCTTTATGAAATATATGAGTTAGTTTGCCCCTAGCAACTAAAATCCTAAGTCTTTCCGTGTGTGTGAGAAGCAGCATTGAGAGCATCTTGTCTTATCAAGCTCATTCCATAGAGTTTGTGGTGACTTTCGATCCATCACATTGTGAAGAACAATCTATTCATTCCATCTCCCTCTCCTAGTCCTTTTTGAGTTGTTTATACGAACAAGCAGCTTAGATCCACACTCCATCTACACGCCATCATCCATCCAGTGATATAACAAGTTGGTTATAGACCATTTTTTGTTTCCCATCCTCCATTGGTTCTATTCAAGCACCAAGCAACCGAAATCCATTCCCATCTACACATCCTTTCATCATCCATCCATTTTACGTCTCTCATATACCGGTTTCCTGATCCATCTATCCTTTAGTCAAGGTTGAGTTAGGTGCTATTTGGTGCCTATATCAACTTGCTGCTCCACTGCTTGTCTCACCTTATGGCAGTCGACTTCTATATGTTTTGTCTCTCATGAAATACTGAATTAGATGCAATGTGTATTGCTGCCTGGTTGTCACAATGCATAGTCATTGGCGTGGTGATCCTTATGCCCAAGTCCCTTAGTAGTCCCTTGATCCGTATGAGCTCACTAGTTAGCTTCCTCATAGATCGGTATTCAGCCTCAACACTTGAACAAGACACCACCTTCTGCTTCTTGCTCTTCCATGTCACCAAATTCCCTCCAATGAAGGTGCAATAGACAGTTGTTGATATCCTATCAACTCTATCTCCAGCCCAATCAGCATCACAATATCCTACTACCTCAGTGCTCTTATTGCAAGCCATCCACACAACTTGACTAGGAGCTTCTCTCAAGTATCTTAAGATCCTCTCCACCATATTCCAGTGATGAATCTTAGGTGTTTACATATGTTGACTAACTTGATTCACAGCAAAGCACACATCAGGTCTTGTGATGGTCAGGTAGATGAGCTTTCCCACCATTCTCCTATACTTCTTGACATCATCAAAAGGTGTATCTTTATACTCCCCCTATCGCAGTACCTTGTAGCCTTCTTTTAATGGTGTCTTAGCCTGTCTACCTCCAAGGTTTCCTGCCTCATTTAAAATGTCAAGTGTGTACTTCCTTTGCGATAAGAAAAGCCCCTCTTAAGAGCGGCACATTTCAATCCCTAAGAAGTACTTCAATTCTCCCAAATCCTTAATATCAAAGGCATTTTTAAGAAAAGTTTTGGTTGAGCTGATACCTTCCTTGTCACAACCAGTGATGATTATATCATCTACATATACCAAGATGACCACAATACCTTGTTTGATGTTTAGAGTAAAGAGAGAGTGATTAGCTTCTGACTTCACAAAGCCTCTTCCATTGAGTGTTGTACTTAGCTTATTATACCAGGCTCTTGGGGATTGCTTCAGGCCATAGATTGCCTTCTTTAGCCTCAGAAAATTTCTTGGTTTGACTATGTCCTCTAGGCCAGGAGGTGGTCGCATGTACACTTCATCTTCCAACTCTCCTTGTAGAAAGGCATTCTTCACATCCATCTGCCATAGATCCCACTCTAAGTTGACAGAAAGTGATAGACGAATCCTTATAGTATGCAGCTTGGACACTGGTGCAAATGTATTCGGATAATCTTCCCCATAAACCTGAGTGTATCCTCTTGCAACTAGCCTTGTTTTTCTCCTCTCTTGTTTCCCATTGGCTAGATACTTGATGGTGTATAGTAGGCGACTTGTCACAGCCTTCTTGCCTTTGGGAAGTTCAGTTTCAAACCATGTATCATTCTTGATCATGGCATTGATCTCATTTTCAACAGACTTCTCCACTCCTCATGTTGTATAGCTTCTTCATAAGATCGTGGAATGTATTCCTGATCCAACTCCCAATGAAGACTTCACGCTCTTCTGGATATTGAGCCAGAGAACATATTGCACTTGGTGGATGAGCTACTGCTTCAGCATTGAAGTAAACTCTTGTATTGATCCAGTTTGAAGCAGGTCTCTTGATCCTTGTACTCCTTCTCAAAGGCTTTATCTGATCAGGTTCTGCTTCATTTGCTTCACTTGGATCACCTACTTGTGTTTGAGCCTCATTATCTGATTCTGATGGCATTGATGGTTTCTCTTTTTGATCATTACCTCCTGATGCCCCCCCCCCTCATGATCAGGATGAGTGGCTTCAATGTCCTATTCATCCTCTTCTACATCTTGAGCTGGATCCTCATTTTCCTTCTCTGATTCCTTTGGCAAACTATGCCAGGTCTCTCCAAGATCAATCTCAGGTTGTTAGCTCTAGCAGAGGCAGATTGAGATAAATCTTGGAGCTCACCCCAACTCTTCTCTTCATAGTAAGCCTTTTGATTCCATAAACTTAATATCTCAGGAGACCAGAAATCTTCTTGTCTCTGGTACATAGCTTCTTACGTCTTAATTTATTCTGGTTTGGTTATAATAAAGAAGAACTTGCCAAATCTCCAACAGGGTAAACTGGAATCACTTCAGTTTAAAGTGTGATAACTTCTTCATCATAACTCCTATGATATTGATTGATCTTCAGGGTGATTAACCACTGATTTATGAGTCCAAGTCAAGCTTCTTACATCTTGATTCATTCTGGTTGGATTAGAATCAAGAAGAAATTGTCAAATCTCCAAACAAGGTAAACTGGAATCACTTCGGTTAAAAGTGGGATAACCTCTTCATCATAACTCCTATGATCTTGATTAAACTTCAGGGTCATTCTCCAATGATTTATGATTCCAAATAAAGCTTCTTACATCTTGATTCATTATGTTGTGATTAGAATCAAGAAGAAATTGCCAAATCTCCAAACAAAATAAACTAGAATCACTTCGTTTAAAAGTGGGATAACTTCTTCATCATAACTCCAATGATATTGATTCAACTTCAGGGTGATTATCCACTGATTTACGAGTCCAAATAAATCTTCTTACACTTGATTCATTCTTGTTTGATTAGTATCAAGAAGAAATTTTCAAATCTTTAAATAGGGTAAACTGGAATCACTTCGGTTAAAAGTGGGATAAGTTTTTCATCATAACTGTTATGATCTTGATTCAACTTCAGGGTGATTCTCCACAGATTTATGAGTCCAAATCAAGCTTCTTACATCGTGATTCATTCTGGTTTTATTTGTATCAAAAAACAATTGCCACATCTCCAAATAGGGTAATCTGGAAGCACTTCGGTTAAAAGTAGGATAACCTCTTCATCATAACTCTATGATATTCATTCAACTTTAGGGTGATTAACCACTGATTTATAAGTCCAAATAACCTTCTTACATATTGAGTAGAATCAAGAATAATTGACAAATCTCCAAAAATGATAAACCGAATCACTTCGGTTAAAATTGAGATAACATCTTCATCAAACTCCAATGATATTGATTCAACTTTAGGGTGATTCTCCACAGCTTTTATGAGTCCAAATCAATCTTCTTACATCTGATTCATTCTGGGTTTGATTATAATCAAGAAGAAATTGTCAAAAATCTCCAACAAGGTAAACTAGAATCACTTTGGTTAAAAGTTGGATAACTTCTTCATCATAACTCCTATGATTCTTATAACGTTGTTCATTCTGGTTTTATTAGTATCAAGAAGAAATTGCCCAAATCTCCAGATAAAATAAACTGTAATCACTTCGGTTAATAGTAGGATAACTTCTTCATCATAACTCCAATGATATTTATTAAACTACACAGTGATTGTCCACAGATTTATGAGTCTAAATCAAGAGTCTTACATCTTGATTCATTCTAGTTTGATTAGAATCAAAAAGAAATTGCCAAATCTCCAAAGAGGGTAAACTGGAATCACTTGGTTAAAAGTGGGATAACTTCTTCATCATAACTCCAATGATATTAATTCAACTTCAGGGTGACTATCCACTGATTACGTATTTCAAATAAATCTTCTTACATCTTGATTCATTATGGTTTGATTAGTATCAAGAAGAAATTTCCAAATCTCCAAACAGGGTAAACTGGAATCAATTCGGTTAAAAGTGGGGATAACTTCTTCATATAACTCCTATGATCTTGATTCAACTTCAGGGTGATTATCCACTTATTTATGAGTCCAAATAAAGCTTCTTGCATCGTGATTCATTCTGGTTTTATTAGTATCAAGAAGAAATTGCCAAATCTCCAAATAGGGTAAACTGGAAGCACTTCAGTTAAAAGTGGGATAACCTCTTCATCATAACTCCTATGATATTTATTAAACTTCAGGGTGATTAACCACTGATTTATGAGTCCAAATCAGGCTTCTTATATCTTGATTCATTCTGGTTTGATTAGAATCCAGAAGAAATTGCCAAATGTCCAAACAGGATAAACAGGAATCACTTCGGTTAAAAGTGGGATAACTTCTTCATCATAACTTCTATAATATTGATTCATATTCATGTTGATTAACTACTGATTTATGAGTCCTAATCAAGCTTCTTACATCTTGATTCATTCTTGTTTGATTAGAATCAAGAAGAAATTGATAAATCTCCAAACAGAATAATCTGGAATCACTTCGGTTAAAAGTGGGATAACTTTTTCATCATAACTCCAATGATATTGATTCAACTTCAGGGTGATTCTCCACAGCTTTATGAGTCCAAATCAAGATTCTTATATATTGATTCATTATGGTGTGATTATAATCAAAAAGAAATTGTCAAATCTCCAAACAGTGTAAACTGGAATCACTTCGGTTAAAAGTGGGATAACTTCTTCATCATAACTCCTATGATATTGATTCATCTTCAGGGTGATTAACCACTGATTTATGAGTCCAAATAAAGCTTCTTACTGATAAAGGATTTTACTCTATCCTAATCAAAGTAGTATAGATGAGTGTCAATCCAATCCTAAGTGAACATGATGCAATAAGAATGCAAGTATAAACTTAATTGAAGTGCAATCAATTTTGATATGGGGGTGAAGTAACAAAATAACACAGATGCGAAACTAGAATTATAATGAATGGGAAGAACGAGAACCCATGGGCAAGGGCTTTGACTTTGGGTGATTTGGATCTAAGATAGACGGTTAACGTTATAAACAACTTGGTTCTACTAGTCTAGACGTACCATTAAACTAATTCTCTATCAAGATAAAAGTTCATTTGCTTTCAATCACTAGACATCAAATGTCTTTGGTCTAATTAAATCAAGCAATCATTAAGAGCGGGTCTATAGACTATCTAAACTTTCCTAACATCAATTGTCATTGGTTAAGCCAGTAAAGAGAGTTATCACTTGGTTCAGACATTTCGTCGAACACCTTTCAGGGTACAAATTTCCTATGGATCTAGATTAAAGTGATCAAGTCTAATCTAGCCTTAGAGACTAGCAATAATCATAGAACATGAATAATCAAACATTAAACCTTCTAACCTATTACCTAATCACCCTAGATCACCCTAACCCATGGATCCTACAAATGACTACTCACTAGCAAACATGATGAACTCAAAAACAAAAGATGAATTAGAGTAAATCATTTCCAATGAACAAGAATAAATAATGAATCAAAATAAGATTAATAAAAAGGATTCAAGATTCAAATTCTTCTTCACCAAGAGTAGTCTAGTCTCAGATAAAAACCAGAATAAATAAAATAAAAACTAGGTTTAAAGAGTATTTATAGCTGTTTGAAAACAAATCGGGTCAACCCAACAAGCCTGGTTTGAACCTCAGAAATTTCAGCCTCAACGACTGTAGCGACCAGGGCTGGTCGCTATGGTCCCCGGGTTTCCTTTGTGGGTCTGTAGCGACCAAGGCTGGTCGCTACGCCTGGTCGCTATGGCATCCGCAACTCCCTGTGGTCTGTAGCGACCAGGGCTGGTCGCTACGCCTGGTCACTGTGGTTCCCGGATTCTTCATGTGGTTCTGTAGCGACCAAGGCTGGTCGATACGCCTGGTCGCTACACCCCCTTTTGCTCCAAACTCCACTTCTTTAGCCTCCATTGCCTCCAAACTCATCAATGAACATCTCCCATACCTGACATAGACAAATGTAATGGAATGCAACCTAAATATGCCTAAATGATATTCTATATGCCTGAAATGCACTTAAAGAGATGACCAAAACTATGCAAATATGACCGATATCAACTCCCCCGAACTTGTCCTTTACTTGTCCTCAAGTGGACTTTCGAAAACAAGAAAGAGAGAGAGGTTTGAAAATGGGAGCTCAAAACCAGAAGATACACTTTCTAGCCTTCAACATCACATCCTAGGTAAACATAGCACGTAGCATGAGCATGCTCTCTTAGTATACTCTATCTTCTCAAGGCCTAAAGGGACTCTCATACCTCTATACTAGATGGAATGCTTATCAACCAACAAGTCTTTACACCAACTCTCACATTCATTGACAGATAAATAAGGTGAATCCCGACTAATGGAAACTTGATCTCGATCACTTGGCTTGGTAAGTGAAAACGGTTTATCTATGATAAAAGAGGGGTTCGAATTCTTTGGTGACTTTCACTCAGGAAAAAGGAGCTTGGAGATTATGCAAAATTTATCTAAGAAAAGGAGCAATTCATGCATACAATGGTTTGTTCTCATCATTCTACCCCTTTCCAATCACTTTCAAACTCTTTTTTTTTCTTCTTTTTTTTCACTCACCAAATGAAACTCTCTTTTTTTTTTCTTTAACCGGCTAGGGATATCTTCTCTTTATTTTTCTTTTCTCTTTTTTTTTTCTTTGGGGTTTGCTGTTTAGAGTATATCTTTTTTTTTCGATCCCTAATGGCTATCTCCTTTTCATTTTTCTCACACTTAGAAACCCAAGATCAGAGCTTATTAACACCAACACACTTCTCATTCCTAAATGCTAGCTCAAAAGAGGTCCTATAGCTAGTCCATGATGAAAACAAGCCAATGTCGCTCCCAATACTCTCAAGATTTTACACATGACAAGCTATCAATAAAAGGCCTCACTCAAGCAAATTCAATCATGGTCTCAAAGAATGGTAAGGGTTTAAGGGTAGGAAGGTTACATTTGGGTTTTCAAAAAGTGGTATAACAGATAGAGAACAACCCAAACGTGCATGAGATCCATGACCAAGCATACAAGAGTCCATAAGCAGGGTAGATTAATTTCATTAGGCCCTAGTTCATTTTGGAGTTGGTTTCAAGAGCAATGTCAATCACAACAAACAACTAGTTTCGAGAAGAGTTTTCAAGGCTCGAAGCTTGCAAGTCTTTCAAGATATGCTTAAGCTACTTGCTATGTTTAACTAGGGTGTGATGTTGAGTTCTAGACATGTGTTCTTTACGAGGTAATAACATCCTTTCTCCCTATGCAAAATGAATGCAATCTATATGCTCTAGACTCGATCCTAACGATGAAAATATGCAAACTAAATGATTCTTTTGTTGTTTTCTTTTTCTTTTAGTTTCTTTTATTTTTGTTTAGAATGTACAATGAAATGCTTATGCAACATGTGAAGATGAAAAGATTAGACATGGTACCTCCCCAAACTCAAACAACACAGTGTCTGTGTAGTCAAGAGAGAAGGAGATACCGACATAAGAGACAAAACAAAATAAAACAAAGAAAACAGTGGGTATTTACAAGGGTAGGTGTGGAGATACCTCAAAATGATTCGGAGGCAGTGTCCTCGTCGCCATCGTCACCTTATTCTACCTGGTAGCTTTCTTCTTCCTCATCAGAAGTGTCTGTGTCTATTGGCTCCTTACCATGGTGAGATTGGCTGCAAGGTCTTGGGGAGGAGGTCTCATCAATGATGAAGTCTTCAGCTTTACACCCTCCTATTCCCGCTCTAACTAGCACGTCGGTGACTTTCTTCATGAATCGTGCTGAGGATGCGGCGTTCTTCGTAATTGTCCTCTTGAGTGCCTTGTACTTGGCGGACAGCTTTTTAATGGTCCTGTCCTGCATCCTGTTCCACCCCTCAAGTTTCCCAATGTACTCGTGGGCATCACGCAGAGGGCCCTTCTAGAGGGCTCCAATATGGGGTGTGAAGTGGTAGTGAGAAGGATCATAGGGTGTATCCTCCTCTTATTGGATCTCAGGTGCATCTCGTGAAGAGGATGCACGGGCTGGTGCTGTAGTGGCAGTGGCAGCAGCAGGAGATGAAGATGGACCTGCAGCCGATCGTCTTGCTGGTCTCCTACGGTTTGGAACAGTTTCAAGTGGCCCATGTGTTCCAAGCAACATGTCTGAAGGGATGTCAAACGAGATGCTATGCTTGCTGCGTACCATGAGGACTCGCGGGTTGGGTAAGAGAACCTCCTTGTGGTCAAAGTGGATGTGGAAGGAGTAGACGTACTGGCCCTGGAACATCTCTGAAATAAACTTGGTCCTCTTCATGTAAGGATCATCCATGTATAGGGGCTCTTGAGGGGTCTCGCTCTGTAGAGGTACTCATGCGGCCTGGAGCAATGGTCTGATCAGGTTACCTATGCTCAGCTGAGGCGTGCTGTCGTGGTTTGTCCACACCCAATCCTGATAATACTTCAGTCTCCTCACAAAGAAACCCACTCTCCCAAGGCAAGAGTAAACATCTTCCTCAGCCCTGTATAGCGCGTCCCTCCCAAACAATGGTATGAGGGCCATAGCAATCATCGTCAGCTCATCATCCAAGACATTACCAGACTCCCGGCGAGCGAAGAAGGTGTTACCCAAGATGCGATGCACATATCGGACCACCGGGTTCCTGATGCTTGAGTTCTTGTTTCTCTGGGGATCATGAGCGAACTCGGCGATTAGAGGCCAAACCTTATCCGGGATGTCGTAGTTTCTTGGGAGATCGCTGATCCTATCATCTGAGAATCCCATAGCATCGCTGATTTCCTTATAACTCAGCATGTACAACCTCCCTCGGATCTTGAACTGAATCCGCCCATACCCAAGTTCCGGTGGCCCATCGCTAAGGGGAAATACCTCCAATGATGAGAGGAAATGGTATGAGGCTTCCACATAGAGGGGCTGCGCTTCCATCAAGAGGAGAGACTGCAATCCCATGCACTCTAGTAGCTGAAGGACGCCATCATAGAGTCCGGTTTCATGAAGGAATATTGGACAGGGGAATCTCGTCGGTGCCCAGGCAAGGTCGTTCTGGAGATGACTGAACAACTGGGCTTTTGTCGGGATGACTGATCTATCCCTTTCCTTCCCCTTTCCTTTCCCCTTTGGTTTCTTGGCTGGACTTGAGGGAACCTTGTCTTCGGTATCAGTCGGGGCTTGAAGGTCTTCTTCAATCTCCCTTTCAATCTCTTCAGCCTTCCTCCTTTCTTCTTCAGCTCGCTGCTGAGACCTTCGTGAGGGGATTCCGCTTCTGGTGGGTCGTGATGATCGTGTTCTTGCCATTTGTACCTGAAACGAAACACTTAAGGTGGCATTAGGACAATGTCGAGAAATTTGTGGTATCACAAACGACTAACTTAGTAAATCAACGTAGGAATCAAAGTTATTCGAAATAAACATTTCAATCACCGATAGGAATCGATCACTCGCCATAATGAGTCCAAAATGAGATAACATGAATCAATCTCCTAACAATAGGCTTGAAACGATTAATTGGAACCAGTACAAGCAGAATCAACAATTTTCCCCAAAATTTTTTTTTATCAAGAACACGAAGAACCCTAATTCCTAATTTCTCAATTCACACTCAATGTCCACGCAATTTATCAATACACTGACACAAACAAGCATACTAGAACATGGGTAACTAGTTTAGAGCAAAAAATTGGGCATGCAACAACTTTGAAAAGTTGGAAAAATTTTCATCAAGAAGAATCAACCCAAAATTTCATATTGTTGCTTGATTGAGTGTAGAGATGGAAGATATGGGAGTTTCAAACAATTTACGAGTGATAGCAAGTGGAATCAAGGAATTTGATGAAGAATTGGGAAAGTTGGGGTTTTGTGTTTTTCGGAGAGTTTTGTGTTTTTGTTTTGGGGAAGAAATGGGGAAGATGAAGAGAGAAAGGGGTTTAATTCGAGTGAAAGGGTGGGTTGGTTGGGTTTTTGTCCGAAATAAGTGGAAAGGGGACTTACCTAGGTCGTGTAGTGACCACGTCTGGTCGCTACACGAGGTCGCTATGCTCCCCGCAAATTTCACCTCGACCCGTAGCGACCAGGCGTGGTCGCTACGTGTGGTCGCTACGATGCTCAGGATTTTTTTCCTCTTACTACCTTTGGGGACCCTTACCGACCAGGCGTGGTCGCTACGGGTGGTCGCTACACATTCCGCAAAACCCTGTAGCGACTTCGTGTGGTCGCTACGGGCGTTAAACTTATCGAAATCTTTGCCAAGCGCTCCCCTCCACCTGATCAACTTTCATCTGAAAGAACTCACCCAGAAGTATCAAATAGTCCAAAAGAAATGTAAACTAAATAAAACAAAAAATATGTACAAGGATAAACATGGGACTTCCTCCCAAGTGAGCTTGTTTAAAGTCGCTAGCTTGACTTCCTCACGGTCAGTTAGGCAAGGTTTGGATCGGAGAGTGGAATCTAAGTTCCCTCCTCCTCATCTAAGATCCCCAAGTAGAGCTTAACTCTTTGTCCGTTGACGGTGAAGTCTTGTCTGTCCTTGCTCCATAAAACGATTGCTCCATAAGGTCTCACTTCTTTAATCTTGAAAGGTCCTGACCATCTGGACTTAAACTTCCCATGGAACAATTTTAATCGGGAATTGTAGAGCAGCACCTGGTCCCCAAATTTGAACCCTCTCTTAAGGATTTTCTTGTCATGAACAGCTTTAGTCTTTTCCTTGTAGATTGCTGAGATTTCATAGGCATCAAGACGTACCTCATCAAGTTCACTCAGCTGAACCAATCTCTTCTCCTGGGCTGTCTTGATGTCAAAGTTGAGAAGTTTGACTGCCCATAAGGCTTTGTATTCAAGCTCCACTGGAAGATGACAAGCCTTTCCATAGACCAAGTTGAAAGGTGTGGTCCCTATAGGAGTTTTGTAGGCTGCCCTATAAGCCCATAGTGCATCGTCAAGCTTATTGGCCCAATCTTTCCTTGTTGTCCCCACTGTCTTTTCCAGGATTGACTTGATTTCTCTATTGGAAATTTCCACTTGTCCGCTCGTTTGAGAATGGTATGGAGTTGCCACCTTGTGTTTAACACCATTCTTCTTGAGAAGACTCTCAAACAGCTTGTTGATGAAATGAGATCCCCCGTCACTGATCACAACTCTAGGCACCCCAAACCTTGGGAAGATAATGTTGTTGAACATCTTTAGGACCACCTTAGCATCAATGGTTGGACTTGCGATAGCTTCTACCCATTTAGACACATAGTCAACAGCTACCAGGATGTATGCCCCATACATCAAATACTTCAACTTCCAAGATAGGGTGCTGAGGCATCTCATTCCTTTTGGTGATATTCCCCTTTCTCTGGCATGCATCACACCTTGAGACAAAGTTTTGTGTGTCCTTGAACATGTGTGGCCACCAAAACCCCGCTTGTAGAACCTTAGCAACAGTCTTGAAAGTGGGAAAGTGACCTCCATAGGATGATCCATGACAATGTTCAAGGATTCCTTCAACCTCTCATTAAGATACTACTCTTCTATAGAGTTGATCTCTACATAGTATATAGAGATATGGTTCATCCCAGTAGTATCTCTTCACATCCTTGTAGAACTTTTTCTTAGCATATCCTTCTAGTCCCAAAGGTTCTTTTCAACAAGCCAAGTAGTTCACCAAATCAGCGTACCATGGTTCTTTCTCTTCAGTTTCTTTGATCTCCTCAAGTTTCTTCACAGTCTCACAAAGCTTCATAACCACCTTGATAGCCATAATCTGCTCCTCTCGAAGGTTTTCATCAATAGGAATACCACAATCAACTTTCATTCTAGACAAATGGTCAGCTACTCCATTCTCAACTCCAGGTTTGTCTTTGATCTCAAGATCAAACTCTTGTAACAACAAAATCCACCTCAACAATCTTGGCTTAGAATCTTTCTTTGCCAAAAGGTGTCTTAGCGCAGCATGATCGGTGTAGACTATCACCTTGGAGCCCACCAGATAGCTTCTGAATTTTCGAAAGCAAACACTATTGCAAGAAGCTCTTTTTCTGTGGTAGCATACTTCATTTGAGCATCTTCAAGTGTCCTACTCGCATAATAGATGACATTAGTCTATTTATCTTTCTTTTACCCCAAGACTGCTCCAACAGCATAATCACTAGCATCACACATAATCTCAAAAGGGAGTTCCCAATCTGGTGGTCGAACTATGGGGGCATTGATAAGTTCGTTCTCCAGCTTCTTGAAAGCTTCAAGACATTCCTCATGGAAGTCAAAGACAACTTCTTTGCATAGTAGCTTGGTTAGCGGTCTAGTTATCTTAGAGAAATCCTTGATGAACCTCCTATAGAACCCGGCATGGCATAGAAAGCTTCTGAAGTCTTTCACCGATCTAGGTGGAGCTAAACCAATCATCACATAAATCTTTTCTTTATCCACTTCGATTCCCTTTTCTGAGATTTTGTGTCCTAGGACGATCCCTTCTTTCACCATGAAGTGACATTTTTCCCAATTTAGCACAAGGTTAGTCTCTTCACATCTTCTCAACACCCTGCATAAATTAGACAAACACGCAGCAAAAGAAGATCCATTCACAAAGAAATCATCCATAAAGACCTCCACCACATCCTCAATGACATCAGAGAATATAGACATCATCGCTCTTTGGAAAGTTGCTGGTGCATTACATATCCCAAATGGCATCCTGCGATAGGCAAAGGTACCATAGGAGCATGTGAAAGTTGTATTTTCCTGATCATTGGGATGTATGGGTATTTGGAAGAAACCTGAATATCCATCAAGAAAACAATAGTATGGGTGGTTTGCAAGTCTCTCAAGCATTTGATCAATGAATGGCAAAGGGAAATGATCCTTTCTAGATGCAACATTAAGTTTTCGATAGTCAATGCACATTCTATGACCAGTTATGGTTCTTGTGGGTATCAGTTCATCCTTATCATTTTTTATGACAGTGATACCACCCTTCTTGGGAACTACATGCACAGGAGATACCCAAGTACTATCAGAAATAAGGTAAATAACTCCAGCATCCAAGAGTTTAAGAATCTCTTTCTTAACAACATCTTTCAAGTTGGGATTCAACCTTCTTTGATGCTCTATAGAAGTCATTGATTCATCCTCTAGATGTATCCTATGCATGCACAAGGAAGGCGATATCCCTTTGATATCTTCAAGTGAGTAGCCAATTGCTTTTCTATACTTTTTAAGCTCAACTAAAAGTGTAGACAATTCATTTTCGTTTAGTTGGCTACTCACGATGAAAGGATATGTGATATTAGAACCAAGAAATGTGTACCTTACACCAATGGGGAGGGGTTTAAGCTCCACTTTAGGTGCCTTGAGCTCGCTCCAATCATATTGTCGAGGATCTTCTTGTAAGGCGGCTGAGGAAACATGGTAAAACAGCCTTAGAGAGCTCTTGGAAATTGTCTTCCCCATTCAATCTCTTGTGGGAATACAACATCCTCATGTATTCTTTGCTCTCCTTGTCCTCAATCATTTGGACGTCTCTATCCTTTGTTAAGGCATGTTGAAGAGATTCTTCAAGCGCATCTCTTCCAGGAACTCATCAGCTAAAGTATCCATAGCCTCAATGTAGAAGGCTTGCCCTTGAATGGTAGGTTTCTTCATCATCTCCTTAACATCAAAGTGAAGGGTGTTTCCCTCTCCAAGATGAAGATCAATCTTACCATCTTTCATATTAACAATAGCTCTATCAGTAGCTAAGAATGGTCTTCTCAAAATCAACGGGTCCTTAGGCTCTTCATCCATCTCAAGCACAACAAAGTCAGTTGGTACCGTCGCAGTTTCCAGCCATTACCGGTAAATCTTCCAGAATACCAATAGGGAGCTTAACAGAGCGATCGGCCAGCACTAGGGAGACCCTACACTTCTTGTAATGTGTAAAGCCAAGCTTCTTCGCAATAGACAAAGGCACGAGGCTGACACTTGCTCCCAAGTCACATAGACATCTTTCAAACGCAAGAGGTCCAATGGCGCAAGGTAGAGTGAAACTTCCTGGATCTCCAAGCTTCTTTGGGACAGTCAACCTTTGAATAATGGCACTGCACTCATGAGTAAGAACCATCATACCATCCATCTCCTTTTCTTCTGAGTTACAACATCCTTCAAGAACTTTCTGTATTGAGGGATCAACATGAAGGCATCAATAATGAGCATGGTAATCTGAACCTCACTCTTTTGCTTCTCAAACAGGGTCTTGTATTTCTCCAAAAGTTGTTTCTTGAATCTTCCTGGAAATGGAAGTTTTTGCTCATAAGGAGGGGGAATGAACGTAGACTGTGTTGGGGAAGAGGTAGCGTTATCTTTGTTCGATGCTTTCTTTTCTTCTTCATCTTTTCCTTTGCCTTTAGCCCCAACAATCTTTTCCATGATATCCTCATTGGTTTTCTCATCCACAATTACAACCTCATCTTCTAGATTGATGGCTACCTCCCCACCTTGTTTCTCATCATCCTTGAGGAGAACTCTCGAAGGTAACTCTCGCCACTTCGTAAAGTGATTGAGTGCATTGTCTCCTTAGGATTCTACTCAGATTTTCCAGGTAAGGATCCAGTGGGTCTCTTAGAGTTGGAGCTCATCGTGGCGAATTGATTCTCCAAAGCTTTGAATTTGTTGTTGAGCTCAGTGTAACTCCCATCAATCTTTGTGTGGATGTTTTTGAACTCATCTCTAATAGCTTTCTCATTCCTTGCTTGAGATTCAAGAATCTGTTTAAACATGGATTCCACACTTGTATCTCTAGGTTGAGCTTGGTGAGAACTTCCTTGACCCTGAGTAGACTGATTTCCTTTGGGTGGAAAGCCTTGAGGATAGGGTTGTTTGGGTGGGTAAGCATTTTTCTGGTGGTTGTTTGGGTACTGGGGCTTGTTTAGGAAAGGGTTTGGGTAGGAAAAGTTGGGTTCTTTCATGTACCACTGTCCGTTAGCACTGATAAAGCATAGCTCTTTTTGTCCCTCCAAGCCATCAACTTCATTAACTTCAAGAGCATCTTCTGAGCCTTTCTTCCCAAACAAAGTTCACCTTTTCCTGTTTAGCTCTAACCAGAAGAAGCATGTCAAGTTTATCCTGCAAAGACTTCAGTTCTTTTTTTGTATTGGAGTCCTCGCCGCCTCCACCTCTGTTTTGTCTGTCGCAGTGATCATTGTACACTGAGTCACTTTGTGCCATGTTCTCAACGAGTTCCATGCCCATCGTGAGCTGTTCGACCCAGGAAGAAACCATTGCTTGCAGTATCTAGCATGCTTGATACTTAGGTAGAACCCCTCTGTAAGAAAGTGCTCAGGATATCTCATCATTGAAGCCATGGTGAGAACACTGTGTTAAGTAGCTCTTGAATCTTTCCCATTATTCAGCAAAACTCTCAAGGTTCTTTTGTTGGAATCCATAAATTTCATTTCTCAACTTAGCAGTTCTGGAAGTAGAGAAGAACTTGTTAAGGAAAACACGCTTGCACTCTTCCAAGTTCAATGGATCCCTGAGGCAGACTCTTTTCCCATAAGTGGGCTTTATCTCCCAAAGAGAAGGGAAACAATCGCAGTTTGAAAGCATCTTCTGAAATTCCATTGATCTTTGTTGTGCCACATAACTTGTCAAAGTTATCTAGGTGGTCAAGTGGATCCACCAAAGCGAGACCATGGTACTTGTTTCCTTGAATCATGTTGATCAAACTTGACTTGATCTCAAATTTGTTGTTCTCCACAGCAGGTGCTCTGATATCAGCCCTGTTCCCATGGATGTTGGGCTGGTCATATGTCCCGGTTGCCCGAGCTTGGCGTGGAGGATGTTGTTGACCAAGGTTTGCAGCTCCTTGGCCCTGTGCATCTGGAGGTGGTGGTCCATTGTTGTTAACTCCATTGACACCTGCCTGGTGAGGGTTATTGTGGTTAACGTCCATTTCAAACTCCAACCGATCGAAAGGAATCAGTTGTTCTTCTCTTCTCTTTCTTGCTAACTCTCTCTCTAAACCCCTGATGTTATCTACTCGTGGAACAAGGTCTGTTGGTCCTCTGCTCCGCAAGTTCATACACCTGTGATTCAAGGAGAAAGGAAGAAAGTGTGTCAGTAAGCAAATAAGAATTAGTCTCAAGTTATGACTAAATCTCACTGTCACGATCAACTTAGAACTGGCAACGGCGCCAATTTGATAAAGGATTTTACTCTATCCTAATCAAATTAGTATAGATGAGTGTCAATCCAATCCTAAGTGAACATGATGCAATGAGAATGCAAGTATAAACTTAATCTAAGTGCATTCAATTTTGATATGGGGTGAAGTAACAAAATAAACACATGCGAAACTAGAATTATAAATGAATGGGAAGAACGAGAACCCATGGGCAAGGGCTTTGACTTTGGATGATTTGAATCTAAGATAGACGGTTAAAGCTATAAACTACTTGGTTCTACTAGTCTAGACATACCCTTAAACTAATTCTCTATAAAGATAAAAGTTCATTTGCTTTCAATCACTAGACATCAAATGTGTTTGGTCTAATTAAATCAAGCAATCATTAAGAGCGGGTCTATTGACTATCTAAACTTTCCTAACATCAATTTCATTGGTTAAGGTAGTAAAGAGAGTTATCTCTTGGTTCAGAAATTTTGTCGAACACCTTTCGGGTACAAATTTCCTATGGATCTAGATTAAAGTGATCAAGTCTAATCTAGCCTTAGAGACTAGAAAATAATCATAGAAAATGAATAATCAAACATTAAACCTTCTAACCTATTTACCTAATCACCCTAGATCACCCTAACCCATGGATCCTACAAATGACTACTCACTAGCAAACATGATGAACTCAAAAACAAAAGATGAATCAGAGTAAATCATTTCCAATGAATAAGAATAAATAATGAATCAAAATAAGATTAATAAAAATGATTCAAGATTGAAATTCTTCTTCACCCAAGAGTAGTCTAGTCTCAGATAAAAACAAGAATAAAATAAAAAACTAGTTTTAAATAGTATTATAGCTGTTTGAAAACAAATCGAGTCACCCCAACAAGCCTGGTTTGACCGCAGATATTTCAGCCTCAACGACTGTAGCGACCAGGGCTGGTCGCTATGCCTGGGTCGCTATGGTCCCCATGTTTCCTTTTTGGGTCTGTAGCGACCAAGGCTGGTCTCTACGCCTGGTCGCTATGGCATCCGCAACTCCCTGTGGGTATGTAGCGACCAGGGCTGGTCGCTACGCCTGGTCGCTATGGTTCCCGGATTCTTCATGTGGTTCTGTAGCGACCAAGGCTGGTCGCTACGCCTGATCACTACACCCCCCTTTTGCTCCAAACTCCACTTCTTTAGCCTCCATTGCCTCCAAACACATCAATGAACATCTCTCATACCTGACATAGACAAATGTAATGGAATGCAACCTAAATATGCCTAAATGATGTCCTATATGCCTGAAATGCACTTAAAGAGATGACCAAACTTTGCAAATATGACCGATATCACTTACATCTTTATTCATTCTGGTTGGATAAGAATCAAGAAGAAATTGCCAAATCTCCAAATAGGGTAAACTGGAATCACTTCGGTTAAAAGTGGGATAAGTTCTTCATCATAACTCCTATGATATTGATTCAACTTCAGGGTGATTCTATATTGAGATGAAGAACAAGAGATGAGAAAAGGATGGACAAGAGAAGCCAAAGAGATCAAGAGAATCATGTGCTCAGGATACTTGAGAAATAAGTATGTCCGTACAGTCTTGGATCACAAGTAATCCACTCTAACCTAACTTGCCTTGGGAGTCAAGATAACTGTGGGAACTCGACCAGAAGGTGTCCAGGAGCTAAGGAACCGTTGGGAGATAGTTTGACAAGATTCTATTTCAAATTGGGAAGAGTCACATGCTCTGGTTAAGGAAAAGAGTTGTTAGGACATGTCCCTTTCTCTGGAACCAGACAAATCATTTTATATTGTTTCTCTTTGTTTATTATTTCTGTCACTATCCTTTCACTCTCTCTGAACTCTCTATATATGTAATGTGAAGCAAGTAATAGAGTCAAGGATAGTAATCTCCCTTCTCTCTCTCAATCTCCAAATTCGTCACTCTCTCTCCTCTCTGTCTAAACTGTCCAGAAACTAATTTTCTTGTTCTTACTATGTTCTTCATTGTTATTCACCCAAATCTCACCTAAACTCAATATTCTCCTCATATTTCCACAATTCTAACATGGTATCAGAGATTTAAGCTCCTCAACCTCATTCGATTCTGCAATCCACTCTGTTTTCATCTTAAAATTTTTGTGTTCTTCATTCTATTATCCAGTGGATAAAAGAAATCCAACCATGGAAATAGAAAGGAGAAACTTGATTCCAGTAACCCTTGAGGGTACTAACTACTTACTATGGTCAAGAGTGGCCAGAGTTACCTTGGGAAGTCATGGAATTTGGGACAGCCATATCATGAAGGCTGAAGCTTCAAAGAGGATGACTCAAGAGGATGGTCAGGCAATTAGTCTGAAGGATGAAGACAAGTGGGTCAGAGAAGACCAACAAGCACTTGAGATCATCCACAACTCTCTCTCAGAATCAATTTTGGAGGCTTACTCACACTGTGAAACCGCCAAGGATCTATGGGAGAGTCTGCAAACTGTTTATGGGAATCTCTCCAACCTGAGCCGTGTGTTTGAAGTCAAGAGGATTATCAACAACCTGAGCCAGGAGGAAATGGAGTTCAATCAATATTTTGGCAAGTTCAGAAGCTTATGGGCAGAGCTGGATGTGCTTAGACCTTTCTCCTTAGATCCAAAGGTCATAAGGGAAATATATGAACAAGATGTTGATATGAAGCAATAAGAAACAAGAGGGAAACAAGTTGATTTGAATTAAATAAGGAGTGAGTTAAATTGAAGAACAAGTATGTCCGTACAACCTAGGTCCCTAATGTGACTTGCAAGACAAGAGAAGAGGAGAGTGATCCAGAAATGCAACTAGAAGTCTCCACTTGACTTACGTAGGCAATTTGAATGCTAGGGAGGACAGATCACGTGTGGGATTAAGGCATCTGCCTTGAGGACGTTAGGAAAGGTCCTTTTTAGCCTGATCCTGGAAAGTTGGGACAGTTTGGACTCCTCTGCAATTGTTTAATCTTATTCTATCACCCTTACTTGTTTAATATTTTCTTAGGATATTTTCATTGCCTATATATGTAATGGTCCCAGAAACCTAATGAAGCAAGGAATTCAGTTCCTCATTTTCTCATTGTCTCTCTCTAATCTCGTCCCTCTCTCTCCTATTCTCCATGTTCTTCATCTAAACTCTCCATAAATCTCATAAACTCTCATCGGTATCAGAGAAAATAATGAAACCCTTGGTGTTTCTGATCCCTTTTCGTATGATCTGAGGGTTCATTCTGGTTTGAACTCTTGAATGGAAACGTTGGGTTGATTGGTTCCCTTGGTAAAACAGAACAATGATCGATGGATTGTGGAGGAAGGTAGTGATGAGAATGATGCTTCAGTAAGAGATCGATGGAGAGATCAATCACTTGTTTAGAACTGCCTATGATTGAGCAGGTCACCGCTCAGACGTGATCACTAGGCCAAGATGCAGAGGATTGACTCCTAAGCAATCGATGTTCAGAGGCTGAACAAAGGATTCACAATTTGTAAGAGATTTTTAAACAAAAAGGTGAATGGTTTTATTATTGGAAAATTAGGCCTTTATATAAGGTTACATATTGTAGAAACCAACATAAAATGTACTGAAAACGAGACATAGAAACTAGAAAACAAAGACTAAGACTGAAGACTTTTGTAGAACCGAGATGTCTAATTTTGACTTGTCTTTGAAGAACTCTTGGTAAGCCACGACCAAAACTGATTCCTTGACTTCTTTCTGATATTTTCTTGGTGAAATGGGTCAGAAACAATCTGATGAAAGGCCTGGTCGAATTTCGTAAGAAACAAACCCATAATGAATTTGTTATGAACTTTCCATGGGCTGCAATACTTCTTCTTGGGCAACTTGATCCAAAACAGATCCAAATGGTTTCTTGGACTTGAATTTCGTGGCTGATCCATCAGGGAGATATAATGGGTCCTTAACTATGGTTTTGAACTTCTTTTGGGCTCAGAGAAACAAATCTGATCCATCTTCTCCTTTGGTCCAAAAATCACTTGTCCAGCTAGGTCCATGGCAGCTTCAGTGTCACTCTCATTCAGCTCGGCTCGTCCTTGTGTAGTGTCACTCAGCTGGTTCAGAACATTCAGCTCCAAGTCCAGCTCACTCAGCTCATTCAGCTCCAAGGTAGTGTCACTTAGCTCATCCAGCTCAGTCACACTTACTTCAGCTGGTTTCAGCTCATGCACACTCTCTTCAGCTGGTTTAAGCTCGTCCACACTCTTTATCAGCTCTTCCTCAGTCTCACAAGCTGTTTTTAGCTCAATCACACTCTCTACATCTGGGTTTAGCTCAGTATGCTCGCCTTTCTTCCATCCTGGTTTGTCCTTTGTTTGATGATCAGCTGGCTCGGCCATGGTTACATCAGAAAATAAGTTCTTGAAACCATTTCTCTACATTATTCTCTACTTCTTTTCATTCACTTCCGCAAATCTCTTACTTTAATCTGATTATTTTCAAAATTTCTTGTCGTTTTCCCACTGTTCTGGAACTGTTTTTGAGCTGTTCTTGCTGTTCTTGAGCTGTTCTTGCAGTTTCTAATGGAAAACTCAAAAATGGTGGTCATTCCACTTACTCTTAAGGGAGCTAACTATTTGTTGTGGTCAAGGCTTGCCAAAACTGCTCTTGGAGGCAGATGATGAGAACCTCCCAATGCACTATAAGTTGGTGAGGAGATAAGCTTTGCATCCAAGAGACTATGAAATCTCAATAGATAAAGGATGTGGATTGAATGGCACAGAAAGGTTGCGGATATTCCTTTGATTCACCAGTGGATCGATTCTCTAGATATTACACACCAAAGAGATCGAAAGCTTGCTGGATATGACACACCAACAATGAATGGATAGAGAGATGGATTGAAAGATGCCACAAAGACTTGTGAAAGAATCTATGATAAGTCTAGACCAGCCATGAACATAGATATGACACACCATGAACATGGAGTTCCAAAATTTACAAGACATCACATCTTGAAAGAGAGAAACTTCTCTAATCTTTACTGAAAACAAAACTTATTTTATTTCAATGGAGATTACAACTTATTTATAGGAAACTAAACTTGCTCACAAAGCTAGTTATTTAATAGTCTAGGAAATCACAAAACAATGCATGGAGGAGAGAGAAGCTTTCTATGCAATTTTATTCTCCAATTTTCATCACTCTTTTTATACAGCAAGGAAACCACTTGATTTTGGATCTTCTTGGGCTTGGAACTTGATAAAATTGGCTGGACATGTTAGCTAACATCATGGGCCAATTTCTGAATGTCTTTCATGGCCATCACTTCATATATAAGCCCAAGATCACATCAGCAGAGGTCTCTGGGAACATGTTATTAAAGACAAGACCTCAAAGAAGACCATCCTAGGAGAGGATGGCAAAGAAGTGGTGGTCGCTGCTGATGAAGATGGAAAGAGGGGTCAGGAGGACATCATGGCACTGTCTATCATTCAGAACAGCCTTGAAGCCTCAATATTGGAAGCTTACTCCTACTGTGAAACTTCCAAGGAGCTGTGGGACACACTCCAGAAGGTGTATGGAAACATATCCAACATAAGTAGAGTTTTTGAGGTGAAGAAAGCCATCAATACTCTCAGTCAAGAGGACACTGACTTCTTTAAACATTTTGGGAAGTTCAAATCATTGTGGGCAGAGTTGGAGATGTTGAGACCAGCTACTGTTGATCCTGATGTACTCAATGAGAGGAAAGAACAAGATAAGGTCTTTGCTTTGCTGTTCACTCTCAATCCACATATAGCGACCTAATCAAGCACATCTTAAGGAGTGAGAAACTTCCATCACTAGAAGAGCTGTGTGCTCAGATTCAGAAGGAGCAAGGCTCAGTGGGTCTCTTTGGTGGCAAAGGAGAGCTTATCATGGCAAACAAAGCTGAAGGGACAGAACACAAAGCTGAAGGTGTGCTAACAAGGGCTTCTACAAACCAGAAGATAAGAAGATGTGGGTGTGTGATCACTGCAAGAAGAAGGGTCATGGCAAGGAAAAGTGCTGGATTCTTCACCCACACCTCAAACCTCAGAAGTTCAGGACTCTTTATGCTGATGCAAGAGCACATTTCTCTGGTGAGATGGGAGAACCATCTACTCTTATGCACTCCATGGCTGCTGGTTGAAGGAAAGGCACGTATATTTAGTGACTTCTCTGCTGTGAGGACTACACAAGATGAGTCCATCAAGAGGTCAGACCTTGATGCCCTCATCAAAGCCCTCAAAGAGTCTGGTAACACACTTGGTATCTCCCTTAATGCATCATATAAATCGCCTACCGCCCTTATTACTTCTCTAAATGCATCTAGTAGTGTTAAGCCTCTAGTTATAGACTCAGGAGCTTCTCACCACATGATTAGTGATGCTAGGTTGATCAGTAATGTAGAGCCGGTCTTAGGTAATGTCATGATTGCAAATGGAGATAAAATTCCAATTCAAGGTGTAGGAACCCTTAAACTGTTTGGTAAAGATATAAAAGCCTTTTATATGCCAACCTTTGCATCAAACCTATTATCTGTTAAGAAAGCTACCATTGATTTAAACTGTAATGTGATCTTCAGTCCTAATGAGGTTGTGTTTCAGGATATTGAGACCCTTAAGTTGATTGGCAAATGTGTTAAAAGGAGGACTTGTACCTACTTGAAGACATCAAAGCTGATACAAATCTATCTTCTGCTTTTAGTTCAATTCCTGTTTTAGATTATGATGTTTTATGGCATGCTAGGCTAGGCCATCCCCATTCTCGTGCACTGAACATTCTACTTCCTGATGTTTCTTTTAAAAATGATGGCTGTGAAGCATGTATCCTTTGCAAACATTGCAAGACTATTTTCCCTAAGTCATCTACTATCTATGAAAATTGCTTTGATCTTATACATTCTGATGTCTGGACTGCACCATGCATTTGTAGGGAGAATCATAGATACTTTGTTACTTTTATAAATCAAAAATCTAAATATACTTGGCTGACTTTGACTCAAACTAAAGATAGAGTGCTAGATGCTTTTATTAATTTTCAGAACTACATAACTAATCACTTTAATGTTAAGATCAAAGTGTTCATCTCAGATAATGGGGGGGGGAGAGAATATACAAGCTTAGCATTCAAAAACCACCTAGCCAAACATGGAATAATTCACCAAACCAGCTGTCCATACACACCACAACAAAATGGTGTAGCTGAGAGGAAGAATAGGCACCTAATGGAGGTGGCAAGGTCCATGATGTTCTATACAAACATGCCAAAAAATTCTGGAGTGATGCTGTAATGACAGCATGCTATCTGATCAATAGGACCCCAACAAGAGTCCTTGATGATTGCACACCATATGAGGTATTGAATAAAAGAAAACCCTTAATAGATCACTTGTGTGTATTTGAGTGCTTGTGCTATGTTTTGCAGCTAGGTGAACATAGAAACAAGCTTGAGGCCAGGAGTACTAAGGCTGTATTCATAGGCTACTCCTTTACTCAAAAAGGATACAAATGCTATGCTCCAGAAACTAGAAGGGTGTTAGTCTCTAGGGATGTAAAGTTAGTGGAATCCAGAGGTTATTATGAAGAGAAGAGTTGGGACAATCTCTAAGTTCTATCTCAAGGAGCTTTGGATAGGACAAATAACCTGAGGCACATCATGGAGAGCCTTGGCATCAGTATGCCACAAAAGGAAAGGACCACTGGTCCAGAAACTGGTCTAGGTCCGGAAGCAATTATAGATGATGGTGAAGAAGATGTTCATCCTAAACCTGAAGGGAGGAATCAAGAGGATTCTCATACTGGTCAAGAGGGACCACACACTAGTAACGAAGAGGATTATCACACTGGTCAAGAACAAGAGGTTCATGATCAGGATGAAAGCCAACAACATGAGTCATCAGATCAACAAAATGAAGCAGATTCTGATGAAGAAGAGCATATAGAAGAGATTCAGCCGCTTAGGAAAAGCACAAGACTGAAGAAGCATCATCCAACTGGATCAACACAAGGGTGTACTTCATAGTCAAGCAGTGGCACATCCCACTCAAGCAACCTGCTCGCTTGCCCATTACCTTGTGAAAATCAAGCCTTCATCACCAGCATAGATCAAGAGTATATCCCAAGATCTTATGAAGAGGCTATGGAGCTTGATGAATGGAGAGGCTCAGTTGAAGATGAGGTCAATGCCATGATCAGGAATGACACCTGGTTTGAAACTAAGCTTCCTAAAGACAAGAAAGCAGTCACAAGCCGGTTGTTATTCACTATCAAGTATCTGGCCAATGGGAAACCATAAAGGAAGAAGACAAGAATTGGTTGCAAGGGGATACACTCAGGTCTATGGAGAAGATTATATTGACACATTTTCACCAGTGGCTAAGCTACACACAATAAGGATTGTTTTGGCAGTGGCAGTGAACTTGGAATGGGATCTATGGCAAATGGATTCAAGAATGCTTTCCTACAAGGTGAATTAGAAGATGAGGTCTACATGAGACCACCTCCTGGTATGGAGCACCTTGTTAAACCAGGGAAATGTGTTGAGATTGAAGAAAGCAATCTATGGGTTAAAGCAATCACCAAGAGCCTGGTACCATAAGCTGAGCACAACTCTCAATGGGAAAGGGTTCATCAAGTCTGAAGCTGATCACACCCTCTTCACTCTCACCAGTCAACGAGGCATTGTGGCCATTCTTATCTATGTGGATGACATTATCATCACAGGAAATGATAAGGAAGGTATCTCCACAACCAAAGCCTTTCTTAAATCCTCTTTTGATATTAAAGACTTGGGTGAGCTTAAGTACTTTCTAGGGATTGAGATATGCCGATCTAAAGAGGGGCTATTCTTAACCCAAAGAAAGTACACACTTGATCTATTGAATGAGGCAGGTGATCTAGGTGGAAGGGCAGCAAAGACTCCTCTTGAAGATGGCTACAAAGTTCTGCGAGAGGGGGAGTTTGAAGATAAGCCGCTTGGAAGATGTGAAGCGCTATAGGAGGATGGTTGGGAAACTCATTTACCTAGCCATTACAAGACCTGATATTTGCTTTGCTGTGAATCAAGTTAGTCAGCAGATGCAAACACCAAATGTTCATCACTAGAACATGGTTGAAAGGGTCCTAAGGTACTTAAGAGAAGCACCAGTCCAAATAGTATGGATGGGATGCAATAGAAGCACTGAAATTGTTGGGTATTGTGATACTGATTGGGCAGGAGATAGGGTTGATAAGAGATCAACTACTTGATATTGCACTTTCATTGGAGGCAATTTGGTGACTTGGAAAAGCAAGAATCAGAAAATGGTTTCATGTTCAAGTGCTGAGGCAGAGTATAGAGCTATGAGGAAGCTTACAAGCGAGTTAACTTGGATCAAGGGGCTGCTTACAACTTGGGGATTGAGACTACAACACCTATCACTATGCATTGTGATAACCAGGCTGCTATACACATTGCTAGCAACTCAGTCTTCCATGAGAGGACTAAACACATTGAGGTAGATTGTCATAAGGTGAGACAAGCTGTGGAGCAGAAGATCATCTTAACTTGTTACACCAGAAGTGAAGATCAGTTGGCTGACATCTTCACCAAGGCTGCAAGCACTAAGGTCTGCGAGTTCATCCATTCTAAATTGGGATTTGTGGATCTTCCATCACACTGATCCTCTTAACAATGAGGTGCTCTACTCTTTTTCCTTGGCTTGATTTTTATCCCCAGAGGTTTTTCCAAGCTAAGGTTTTAATGAGGGAATGCTTCATGGTTTCCAAGCTTGACCAGTTCCTATGGTCAAGCTTGAGGGGGAGTGTTGATATGAAGCAATAAGAAACAAGAGGGAAACAAGTGGATTTGAATTAAACAAGAAGTGAGTTAACTTGAAGAAGAAGTCTGACCGTACAACCTAGGTCCCTAACGTGACTTGCAAGACAAGAGAAGAGGAGAGTGATCCAGAAATGCAACCAGAAGTCTCCACTTGACTTACCTAAGGCAATTTGAATGCTAGGCAGGACAGATCACATGTGGGATTAAGGCATCTGCCTTCGAGGACGTTAGGACAGGTCCCTTTCATCCTGATCCTGGACAGTTGGGATAGTTTGGACTCATCTGCAATTGTTTAATCTTATTCTAGCACCCTTACTTGTTTAATATTTTCCTAGGATATTTTATTGCCTATATATGTAATGGTCCCAGAAACCTAATAAAGCAAGGAATTCAGTTCCTCATTTTCTCATTGTCTCTTTCTAATCTCGTCCCTCTCTCTCCTATTCTCCATGTTCTTCATCTAAACTCTCCATAGATCTCATAAACTCTCACAAGACAAGGTTTTCAATCTTCTTCTGAATCTCAATCCATATTAAAACCAGCTTATAAAGCATATCCTAAGAGAATCCAAGCTTCCGAGGAGGTGTGTTCTCTCGTCCAAAGAGAACATGGAGCTCACAAAATTTTCAAGGAAGATAGGAAAATAGTTCTTCATAGAAAAGATATGCATAAGAAGAAGGAGAGGACGTGGCTGGTATATCGAGGAAATGGAAGAACCAAGCTCAGTAATCTCAAAATCATATCTGATGCCAACAAGCTAAAGGAAGTTGAGAAAGAAGTCTTTGAAGGAAAATCCATGCATTTTGCTCTCATGAGTGAATCTTATGGAGGAAAATATTGGAACAAGGCAGTGATCAATGATGGTCCCATCAGGATGAGTGATATAGAGCCACTTATCAAAGCAGCTGAAGCCATTATCTCCTCTAGAAAGTCTGGTACACAATCTCTAATCTCTAAGACAATCATAATAGATTCATGAGCTAGTCATCATATGATTAGTGATAGGAATTTTATTAGTGATGTTAGGCCTTCCCTAGGGAATGTAATAATAGCCAATGGAGATAAGGTGAAGATAGAAGGAATAGGGAACCTTAAGTTATTTGAAATTGAATCCACTGCCTTCTATATGCCTAGTTTTGCTTCTAACCTTCTCTATGTAAAAAGGCCACGGTTGACATGAATTGTCAAGTGGTTTTCAAGCCTAATGATGTTGAGTTTCAGGACCTTAAGACATGGAAGGTGATTGGTGAAGGAAACAGTCAGGGTGGTTTATACTATCTGATAAGATCCTAGGATGCTCTCTGGAACAGATGGGATAATCCTTGCAGAAACGAATCAAAGGACTCAAGTTTATCAAGGCATGTGGATCGAATGGTAACACAAAAGGGATGGATGATCACTTAATACTCCTAGGCGACTGATCTCGATATGACACACCAAATAAGAAGCCCTTAACTCTGGATATTACACACCAGAAACCTTAAGCAATCTCGACAGAGAAGTAAGGAAGAAGAAACAAGTTTTTGACTGAAATATTTGATGGTTTATTACTCAATTTCGTCCAGCATATAAAGGAGAAGGCTATACATGCACAACATCTCGAAAAACATAAGAAAAGAAGGCCAAAAGGCTCCTCTCGAAAATACATAGAGACTAAATAAAAACATAGGATAAAACATAACATAAGGTCGGTCCAAGGTGTAACTGAGATGCATCATCTAGGGAATGTGAGAAGTAGTCTTGTGGCCTCGTTAAAAACCTCCCTCCGTAAAACCCATTGGGACAAAACCAAAGTGAGGAAAAGAGTACACACAATCCTACTTTCCTAGATGATGATCAACTTGAAGGTGGAATGGATAAAATGATGGTTAAGGTGTCTTGGATGATCAAGCTTCGACCAAGACCAATGTATTCTTCTTGTTTCAAAGCATTCTTCCATGTTGCATCCTCAGCTACAAACTCTTCAGGTTCAGCTTCATGCTTCCATTCCTTGGTGCTTTACATGATCACATCATCCCCTCCCTCTTCAAAAAGATTTGTCCTCAAATATGTTTTACCTGCAATAGAGGGGACCAAGTCAGTAACATCAAAGTTTAAAATGAGATTACACTTACCTTGCAAGCCTCTTTGATAGGCATTGTTGCTGACTGGTTCGGATATGTAGAAGGCATTAATCCATTTAGTTCCTGATTCATTACTCAAACCTGATACATTGAAACAAAGCAAGTTAGCACATGAAAATTTATCAAAGAGTAATAATCTTATCCCAAATTGGTTTTTGCTCGGTTTTGGTTTGTGCGCTGCATCTGGTGGTGCTTCTTTTATGAGGATGAAGCCAGTGACGTCTTGGTGCTTATCCTGATCCAAATCAGGTGGCTTGAACCTCTTATCTTCCTCACACTTGTTGTTTTTTCTTGAATGCTTCCAAGCTTCATCATAATCTGCACATTGCTCTTTTGACAAAAACAAGTGCATTATATCTGTGTAATCATTGATGAAAGAACTCTTGAAAACATGATCATGCTCACCTGCTTGCCATAGATAGGATTGAGAAGTTCTAAACTCAGAAAAATTCAAACAAAGCTAACACAAGATCACCCAACTTGTAGATTCCATAACTCTTTCACCTGAGAAGCTTTGGACATGATTCCAATTCGAAGAGATACCCTGATGAGTTAAGTTTCCATTTCAGTTTATTTTGTTGCTTAAGTCCTTTTGGTTGTTGAGATATGATCCTCGGACTGCTCCTATGTCAAAGCTGCTGGCTAGGTAGATTTTAAAGTTTGCTTCCTGCGACTCCAACTTAGCCAACAACCCATTCTTGATACTCTGATCATTATTATAGCTTCTCTTTTGTAAAATTGTAGACCTAAAAACAGTTTGACCTGTACCAACAGCAAGAAATCATGTTTCATGTTTTTCTTTGAGTTTAGATAGTTACCTCGGGTTGGTTTCTTTGGAGATTGCTGTAGACTAAGTTTATCTGGTGGTTTCTCTTTGATTTGAGAAGAAAACATGAGTTCTTCTCCTGCTCCAGTAATCACTTCACCATTGACTCTAGTGATTTCTTCATCTCCAATTACATTTTGATAATCTTTGCAATGTTACTGAAGTTGCTGCATATCTGGTGGCTTCCATATCTTGACATGGTCGAGAAGCAAGTCTTTTTGATCAACTTCCAACTTCTTATGACCCCAGCCGGTTCTAGAACGAACAGAGAACTCTCCAAGGATGATAATCTTTTGTACATATTCTCCAGGTCTCCACGAGTAGGTCTGTAACCTTCCAGCACAATCAGATATAGGTTTCTCATGTAATTGATCCAAACCGATATGTTTTGCAAAACTAGCAATATCTTGATGATCAGGTGGCCATTTGCTGCGTGGTCTGGTTTGTTGGATCCGTGACTGACTTGGATTCATTCTCCATTTGGTTTCATAGTGAAATATTTAGGAGCTGAGACGTGCAACACCTTTCCTCCAGAGAATGAAAGATTCCCAAAATCAATTGTTTCTGCTGCTGATTTTCTTCTGAATCAATATGAGATTGTTCCTCTGATTTCACAAATCTCCTCCAGGTTCAAATACAACATGTTTCAAGCCTAGTTCGTGTCTTGAAAGCTCAATAGCTCGGATCTTGTCCCAATCAAAAGGACTGATCAAAAAAGTACCCAAGAATGTCTTTTGGAAATCATATGAGTCAAAGACAATCATCTACTCCAGCCGACTCTCTGATTGTGGTTTCTTGTGTGCCTCCTCTTCTATCACATCCTATTTGAAAAGAACCAGGTCATCCATTACTGGATGATCACCCTTCTGAATGGTGGTTGTTGGAATATCGGCTTGATCTTCTTGAGCTTGTGCTGCTGATTCTGGTCCTGCTGAGTGGAGTTCTGAGACAGAAGTGAAAGACTCTTGGTTCTGTACTTCTATCGCTGGACGTGTTGTGTTGGACATTTTAAATTGCTTCTCCACATCCATCATTACTTGTAACAATGTCTCCTTATCCTTTTCATTGAATAAACATAATTGTTTATCTTCTTTAAATGGCTTAGAGACTGTCTTCTCCTTGCTGTAACAGATTGTAGGCTTGCTAGATGTGACTTCCTTAATTGGAGACATCAGAGAGATGTGGCCTTTGGATGCATACTTGTCCCTTAGTAACAACTTCAGACTCTCCCAAGTTGTGATAGTTGGTTCCTTGTAGATCCTGTGATCATCTTCTTCTTGCAACCACCACTTATAAGCACTTCCTTTGAGTTGAGAAATAGGAAAAGCTAATCTTTCCTTCTTCATGATTCTGTTGTAACGCAGCCACATGTCCATGGTTCTTTCCCACTCCAGATAGTCACTTTTTCCTGAAAAAGCATAGAGTCGAACATAAGTAACTGGTTTATAATCAGAATAAAGATTAATGGATTTAGGAATGAGAGAAGATTGGTGTGGTCTGCTCCATGTGTTGGCTGATGGCTTGATATGTTGTTCTCCACGACCTGCATCTTCTTCTTTAAACCTCTTATGCTTGCTTGATTTGTATTGAACAAAATCTGGTGGTTTAGGCTTAAGGCTTTGATTTTTCATTGATGATCTCTGCCTCATCCTTTTCTCCAGAAGTTCAACATGTTCTTGCTGAGCTTCCATTCTGAATTTCATTATCTTCTGCAAAGTAGCAGTCTTGGCAATGTTGATTCCTCCTTCTCGATTTCTTTCCATGGTACCTGAAACAGAAAACAACACACAGCAGTAACAAGTTCTAAAGAAAACAAACAATCGACTTTCAATACAGTAACATATTCAAAACGAAATCAAACCCTACACTTCTCAGATCAATTTCGAACTCAACATATGACAAGAACAAATCAAAACTAATCAGAACAGAATAGATCAACTTCTCAATACTGAAACAAATCGATTTATGCACACCCTAAACAGATTTAGATCAAGCAATCGATAACTTCTGCAACAAGAATCCGAAAAGTTTTAATCAGAAACAAGATCAAGGAACCCTAATTTATCAGATTTTTGACACAGAACACACAGATCTACTGATTTCCAGACTGAATATGAAGAGACCAAAACGAAAATCAGTGAGAAATCAAATACTTCCCTTCCAGAGTTGCTCTGATACCACTTGATACGATCCTAGGATGCTCTCTGGAATAGATGGGATAATCCTTGCAGAAACGAATCAAAAGACTCTAGTTTCTAAGGCATGTGGATCGAATGGTGACACAAGAGGGATGGATGATCTCTTGATACTCCTAGGCGACTGATCTGGATATGACATATCAAATAAGAAGCTCTTAACTCTGGATATTACACACCAGAAACCTTAAGCAATCTCGACAGGGAAGTAAAGGAAGAAGAAACAAGTTTTTTGACTGAAATATTTGATGGTTTATTACTCAATTTCGTCCAGCATATAAAGGGAGAAAGCTGTACATGTACAGCATCTCGAAAACATAAGAAAGAAGGCCAAAAGGCTCCTCTCGACAATACATAGAGACTAAATGAAAAACATAGGATAAAACATAACATAAGGTGTAACCGAGATGCATCATCTAGGGAATGTGAGAAGTAGTTTATGGCCTCGTTAAAAACCTCCCTCCGTAAAAACCCGTTGGGAGAAAATCAAAGTGAGGAAAAGAGTACACACAATCCTACTTGCCTAGATGATGATCAGCTTGAAGGTGGAATGGATTGAATGATGGTTAAGTTGTCTTGGATGATCAAGCTTCGACCAAGACCAATGTATTCTTCTTGTTTCAAAGCATTCTTCCATGTTGCATCCTCAGCTACAAACTTTTCAGGTTCAGGTTCATGCTTCCATTCCCTTGGTGCTTTCCATGATCACATCACTATCTCAAAAAGACTGAGCCTTCTAAACTCTCTACTTCTTCTCATTTGTGCATGATCAGTAACTCATCTGTGTGTAATACCACTACTTGGCATGCTGGATTAGGCCATCCTCACACTGGTGCATTAGAGATTATAATGCCTGATATTGACATTTAACCACTTAGAATGTGAAGCATGCATCTTAGGAAAGCAATCCAACACAGAAACCATTTATGAGAAATGCTTTGACTTAGTTCACTTTGATGTTTGGACCTCTCCTTGTATGTCTAGGGATAAACCACTAGTATTTTGTACTTTTATAGATGAGAAATAAAGTATACTTGCTTAACTTTGTTGCCTTCTAAGGATCGTGTGTTAGATGCTTTTATAAACTTTCAATCCTATGTCATTAACCATTTTAAAGATAACGTGAAGGTACTCAGGTCAGACAATGGAGGAGATTATACAAGCCATGTTTTCAAGAATCATCTGGCAAAACATGGCATAGTTCACCAAAAAGTTTATCCTTACACTCCTCAGCAAAATGGAGTGGCTGAAAGAAAAAATAGGCATCTGATGGAGGTTGCTAGATCAATGATGTTTCATGAAAATGTCCCTAAGAGATTTTGGAGTGATGCTGTGGTGACAGCATGCTATCTGATCAACCGGATTCTACCAAGTGTTGAAGGACATCTCTCTTTATGAAATGTTAAACCAAACCAGACCATCCATTCATCACCTCAGAGTGTTTGGATGTGTCTGCTTTGTGTTGATACCAGGAGAGCAAATAAACAAACTAGAAGCAAAGAGCATGAAATGTATGTTCATAGGATACTCTTCTACACATAAAGAATACAAGTGCTATAATCCAGAAACAAGAAGAGTACTTATATCCAGAGATGTGAAGTTTATTGAAGGAAAAGGGTTCTATGCTGAGAAGAATTGGGATGAGCTCAAAGATCTGTCTCAAGCATCAGATAAGGCTAATAACCTGAGGATAATTTTGGAAAATCTTGGAATCAGTTTATCAAAGGAAAAGGAGGCGAGAGAAACTACTCCTACTCAAGAGACTGAACAAGAGGCTGATGAAGTCACTCATGTTTTAGTAATTGTTTAATCATGTCTATTGCCTATTTAATGGCTTCCCCATCACTTGTAACACTTACCAGAATCAATAGACAAGTTTCTCTCTCTCTAAACTCGTGGCTCTCTCTCTCTTGCTTGTGTCTAAACAATATTCACAATGTAATGAGCTAAGCATTATGGTTTAGAGGCTGCCTTAACTCTATCTCTCTTAAGGCAGCCTAATACTTGTAAAACTCAGTCTAATCTCTTCTTTATCTCCTCTTAAGCTCTAGATTACTGATTCTAAATCCTCTTCATCTTAGGTACACAAACTCAAAGTGTTGTGTTACTTTAGAAGGATAGATTCAAACTAAAGATTCTTTGCCACACATAACCAGTTTGTTGTCTAGGATCTTGGTTATAGTGTAGGCTGTATAAGAGGATTCAACCACCAGTTGGTTGTGTCTTCCTTTGAGTGGTGAGTTCCTGTTGTATGGTTGAAGAGGATTCAGTTACAAGTTAACTGAATACTTTCTTGACATAAGACAAACACTCATGAATTCCAACATGGTATCAGAGCTTTGTTGCTCTTCTTTGGGATCAAAGTCACCTCTTTTCTCTCTGTTTTTTGAATAAATACTTTCTCTCTCTCACTCTGATATAGTGTTAGATTGGTCAGTACTTGTTAGTATCTTGAATCAAGGTTGAGGAAGAGAAAGTATTTGAAAATGCTTCACTATTATGCTTTATCCATTGGATATTGGCTTTCTCTTAATGAAGCATCTCTTTGACCAGTGGACAAACTGTTTTGATCCATTGGTTTAATTGTTGTCTAAGCCACATGAAACACTTGTTCATGTGTTATTCTGATGGTTCTCTTGTTTCAAACTCTGGAAAACATCAGTTCATGAGTTATTCCAGTGGCACATGTCTAAGATCAGTGGATAAAATAATTGTCCAAAGGTCCATTGTGTTTGAGCTACTATAGCACAAACTCTTGATGAGTATTGGATGCTCCTGGCTGTTAATGCTTCCACAAAACTCAAGAAAATAGAGCAAAACTCTGTCCATTAGAACTCTTGAGCACATTTCTATTTCTATTCTCTATCTCATTCTCTCATTCTCTGATTCACAGGATACTTATTCTCCATCACTCTCTCATTCTCTGGCTACCAATACTCTGGTTACATCATTATCTACTCTCTACTTATACTCCGGTTACTCCAATCTCTATTCTCACAATCTTGTTTAGAATCTACCTAAGGTTGTTAAACTGTCTTGAAGTTAAGCTGTCATGAAACAATAGTCTTGCTTCTGTCTTTTGGGAAAATGATTGTCTTGTTGCCTGAATGCTTAGTCTTGATGATTAGGATTCAGAGAAGTGTTGCTAGGATAGAATAATGAAGATATCTGTCCACTGCTTGCTGTACTTGTTTGAAATGTGTTTTTAAAGATCAGACTTGGTGAAAACCCATTCTCTGATCTCTCGTTGTCTACTGATGCCTGTCTTAGTGTGGTTTGACAGGTTTCCCATGTTGATCAGAGCCTGCACAAGATGCATATTCCTGACCATGGAGATTTGCCCATGTTGTTCAGAGCCTACACAAGATGTATATTCCTGAACCATGGAGAGATTACTCAGAAGTGACTTACATGATGCCAAGAGGGTGGAAAGGAAGTACACTCAAGAGAAAATGCCACATTTCAAGCCAAGAGGCTGTGGTCTCAAGGCATTGGTGATCATCATTGGCTCTCATCTTCCAAGCTTGACCACATACTCTCATTCTCAGGTCAAGCTTGAGGAGGGGTGTTAATATGAGAAGCCATTGTCCATCTTCTTATGCAAAGGAAGTACCTAAAACTATACTTATTCTTGTTTGAATAGGTTTTTCCCTTGAGAATAGATGCAAGTGTGTGTGCGTTGTTTGAATCAGGTACTTGGACCTCATGAGAAGAGTCTGGTTGTGGATCAAACCCCTTGATGATGGCTCGATTTCAGAAGAATGGGGAAGACAAAGAACCAGCCACATGGAGAGTTCCAAGCAGTTTTGAGTGTGAAGCAAGGAAGGCATTGGTGCCTGCTTTCCATTGAAGAAAGGCCATGATCCAGGGTTTATGAGTCCTTGAACTATCATAAAACTCATAAACCCACTGGCCAATCCCTAGGTTGAAGTAGTTGTACCCTTTTTTCCTAAGTATGGTTTTATCCCAAGAGGTTTTCCATACTTAGGTTTTAATGAGGTAAGTACTCTCAGTTCCAAGATTGCCCAAGGATCTCCTATGGTCAAGCTTGAGGGGGAGTGTTAAAATAAAGAAAGAATACCAAAAGAAGAAGCTTGTTGATGATCCAAGGAGAGTTCACCAAGAGAAGCCAATTTGGTTCTGTCCATACAAACTTGCTCCACAAGCTACCACTTGACCTAACTTACCTTGAAAGGCAAGAAATGAGTGGGAAGGCTTAAGGGACGTTGCTTAACTCCAAGGAACCTTAGAATATTCAGTTTGAATTCAAATAGAAGGATCTGGTTTTGAATTATGCTGAAAAAAGTCACATGGGTGCATAAGGAGTTGTGTAGGCATGTCACTATCACCAAGGAAGGTTGTGCCTCTCTTCTTGTCCCTTTCTATTCTTCCTGGACGTGCCAGCCCTTGGCTGTATCCCCTTTGGCCTCTTCTCATCCCATTCAGAATTATTTGTTTATGTTTCCATGTTTTAGTAATTGTTTAATCATGTGTATTACCTATTTAAAGGCTTCCCCATCACTTGTAACACTTATCAGAATCAATAGACAAGTTTCTCTCTCTCTAAACTCGTGGCTCTCTCTCTCTCTTGCTTGTGTCTAAACAATATTCACAATGTAAGGAGCTAAGCATTATGGTTTAGAGGCTGCCTTAACTCTATCTCTCTTAAGGCAGCCTAATACTTGTAAAACTCAGTCTAAACTCTTCTGTATCTCCTCCTAAGCTCTAGATTACTGATTCTAAAACCTCTTCATCTTAGGTACACAAACTCAAAGTGTTGTGTTACTTTAGAAGGATAGATTCAAACTAGAGATTCTTTACCACACATAACCAGTTTGTTGTCTAGGATCTTGGTTATAGTGTAGGCTGTATAAGAGGATTCAACCACCAATTGGTTGTGTCTTCCTTTGAGTGGTGAGTTGATGTTGTATGGTTGAAGAGGATTCAGTTACAAGTTAATTGAATAATTTATTGACATGAGACAAACACTCATGAATTCCAACAGGTGTTCACTATCAAGTTTCTACCAATTGGCAAGGTGGAGAGGCACAAAGCAAGATTGATTGCAAGAGGATTTACTCAGACATATGGAGAGGATTATATTGATACATTTGCTCCAGTAGCCAAGCTATATACAATTCGGATCATTCTATCACTTGCAACAAATTTAGAGTGGAAACTATGGCAGATGGGATGTCAAGAATGTTTTCCTTCAAGGAGAGCTAGAAGATGAGGTCTACATGTACCCTCCTCCTGGTCTAGAGCACTTAGTGAAGCCAGGAAATGTTCTAAGACTCAAGAAAGCCATCTATGGACTCAAGCAATCACCAAGAGTTTGGTATCACAACTGAGTACTAGATTAAATGGAAGAGGCTTCAGAAAGTCAGAAGCTGACCACACCCTATTCACTCTTCCTGGTCCAAGAGGCATTGTGGTCATCTTGATTTATGTGGATGATATAATCATAACAGGCAGTGACAAAGAGGGCATCCAAGAAACCAAGGTATTCCTCAAGTTTGTATTTGACATTAAGGATTTAAGTGAACTCAAGTACTTCCTTGGGATTGAAGTATGCCGCTCTAAAAGAGGGGTTATTCTTATCTCAAAGGAAGTACACACTTGATCTTTTGACTCACGCATAAAATATTGGAGGAAGACCAGCCAAAACTCCTCTTGAAGATGGCTACAAATTGCTGTGAGAGGGGGACTTTGAAAACACACCATTTGAAGATGTCAAGAAGTATAGAAGAATGGTGGGAAGCTCATATATCTAACCATAACAAGACCAGACATATGCTTTGTTGTGAACCAAGTCTCAGCATATGCAAGCTCCTAAGGTTCACTATTGGAATATGGTTGAAAGAATCATGAGGTACTTAAGGGAAGCTCCAGGCCAAGGTGTATGGATGGGTTGAAATGGAAGCACTAAAATTGTTGGGTATTGTGATGATGATTGGGTAGGAGATAGGGTTGATAGAAGATCAACTACTGGTTATTGCACATTCATTGGAGGAAACTTGGTTACTTGGAAGAGCAAGAAACAAAAGGTTGTATCATGTTCTAGTGCTGAGGCAGCGTATAGAGCTATGAGGAAGCTCACCAATGAGTTGATATGGATCAAGGGTTTGCTTGGAGATTTGGGGATCGAAACTACATCACCAATTACAATGCATTGTGACAATCAGGCGGCCATTTCATATTGCCAGCAACTCGGTCTTTCATGAAAGGACCAAACATATTGAAGTAGACTGCCACAAGGGTAGACAAGCTGTGGAGAAACAAATCGTCCTCCCTTGTTACACAAGAAGTGAAGACCAGTTAGCTGACATCTTCACCAAGGCAGCAAGTACCAAAGTATGTGAGTTCATCCACTATAAGTTGGGACTCATAGACCTCACCTGTCACTAACTTTCCTAACATGAAGGCTTCTACTCTTTTTCCTTAGTGTGTTTTTGTCCCACTAGGTTTTGAACATTAAGGTTTTAATGAAGGAAGTTCTTCATGTTTCCAAGCTTGACTAGTCTTTATGGTCAAGATTGAGGGGGAGTATTGAGATGAAGAACCAAAGATGAGAAAAGGATGGACAAGAGAAGACAAAGAGATCAAGAGAATCATGTGCTCGGGATACTTGAGAAATAAGTTTGTCCGTACAGTCTTGGATCACAAGTAATCCACTCTAACCTAATTTGCCTTGGGAGGCAAGATAACTGTGGGAACTCGACCAGAAGGTGTCCAGGAGCTAAGGAACCGTTGGGAGAGAGTTTGACAAGATTATAATTCAAGTTGGGAAGATTCACATGCTCTGGTTATGGAAAAAAGAGTTGTTAGGACCTGTCCCTTTCTCTAGAACCAGACAAATCATTTTATATTGTTTCTCTTTGTTTATTATTTCTGTCACTATCTTTCACTCTCTGTGAACTCTCTATATATGTAATGTGCAAACAAGTAATAAAATCAAGGAGAATAATCTCCCTTGTCTCTCTCAATCTCCAAATTCGTCACTCTCTCTTCTTCTCTCTCTCTAACTGTCCAGAAACTAATTGTTTAATCATGTGTAAAATCAAGGAGAATCATGTTTTAGTAATTGTTTAATCATGTGTATTGCCTATTTAATGACTTCCCCATCACTTGTAACACTTACCAGAATCAATAGACAAGTTTCTCTCTCTCTAAACTCGTGGCTCTCTCTCTCTTGCTTGTGTCTAAACAATATTCACAATGTAATGAGCTAAGCATTATGGTTTAGAGGCTGCCTTAACTCTATCTCTCTTAAGGCAGCCTAATACTTGTAAAACTCAGTCTAAACTCTTCTTTATCTCCTCTTAAGCTCTAGATTACTGATTCTAAATCCTCTTCATCTTAGGTACACAATCTCAAAGTGTTGTGTTACTTTAGAAGGATAGATTCAAACTACAGATTCTTTGCCACACATAACCAGTTTGTTGTCTAGGATCTTGGTTATAGTGTAGGCTGTATAAGAGTATTCAACCACCAGTTGGTTGTGTCTTCCTTTGAGTGGTGAGTCATGTTGTATGGTTGAAGAGGATTCAGTTACAAGTTAACTGAATACTTTCTTGACGTGAGACAAACCCTCATGAATTCCAACATGGTATCAGAGCTTTGTTGCTCTTCTTTGGGATCAAACTCACCTCTTTGCTCTCTGTTTTGAATAAATACTTTCTCTCTCTCACTCTGATATAGTGTTAGCTTGGTCAGTAACTTGTTAGTGTCTTGAATCAAGGTTGAAGAAGAGAAAGAATTTGAAAATGCTTCACTATTATGCTTTATCCATTGGATATTGGCTTTCTCTTAATGAAGCATCTCTTTGACCAGTGGACAAACTGTTTTGATCCATTGGTTTAATTGTTGTCTAAGCCACAGGAAACACTTGTTCATGTGTTATTCTGATGGTTCTCTTGTTTCAAGCTCTGGAAAACATCAGTTCATGAGTTATTCCAGTGGCACATGTCTAAGATCAGTGGATAAAATAATTGTCCAAAGGTCCATTGTGTTTGAGCTACTATAGCACAAACTCTTGATGAGTAATGGATGCTCCTGGCTGTTAATGCTTCCGCAAAACTCAAGAAAACAGAGCAAAACTCTGTCCATTAGAACTCTTGAGCACATTTCTATTTCTATTCTCTATTCTCTCATTCTCTGATTCTCTGATTCACAGGATACTTATTCTCCATCACTCTCTCATTCTCTGGCTACCAATAATCTGGTTACATCATTATCTACTCTCTACTTATACTCTGGTTACTCAAATCTCTATTCTCACAATCTTGTTTAGAATCTACCTAAGGTTGTTAAACTGTCTAGAAGTTAAGCTGTCTTGAAAGAATAGTCTTGCTTCTGTCTTTTGGGAAAATGATTGTCTTGTTGCCTGAATGCTTAGTCTTGATGATTAGGATTCATAGAAGTGTTGCTAGGATAGAATAATGAAGATATATGTCCACTGCTTGCTGTACTTGTTTGAAATGTGTTTTTAAAGATCAGACTTGGTGAAAACCCATTCTCTGATCTCTCATTGTCTACTGATGCTTGTCTTAGTGTTGGTTTGACAGGTTTCCCATGTTGATCAGAGCCTGCACAAGATGCATATTCCTGACCATGGAGATTTTCCCATGTTGTTCAGAGCCTACACAAGATGTATATTCCTGAACCATGGAGAGATTACTCAGAAGTGACTTACCTGATGCCAAGAGGGTGGAAAGGAAGTACACTCAAGAGAAAATGCCACATTTCAAGCCAAGAGGCTGTGGTCTCAAGGCATTGGTGATCATCATTGGCACTCATCTTCCAAGCTTGACCACATACTCTCATTCTTAGGTCAAGCTTGAGGAGGGGTGTTAATATGAGAAGCCATTGTCCATCTTCTTATGCAAAGGAAGTACCTAAAACTATACTTATTCTTGTTTGAATAGGTTTTTCCCTTGAGAATAGATGCAAGTGTGTGTGCATTGTTTGAATCAGGTACTTGGACCTCATGAGAAGAGTCTGGTTGTGGATCAAACCCCTTGATGATGGCTCGATTTCAGAAGAATGGGGAAGACAAAGAACCAGCCACATGGAGAGTTCCAAAGCAGTTTTGAGTGTGAAGCAAGGAAGGCATTGGTGCCTGCTTTCCATTGAAGAAAGGCCATGATCCAGGGTTTATGAGTCCTGAAATATCATAAAACTCATAAACCCACTGGCCAATCCCTAGGCTGAAATAGTTGTACCCTTTTTTCCTAAGTATGGTTTTATCCCAAGAGGTTTTCCATACTTAGGTTTTTAATGAGGCAAGTACTCTTAGTTCCAAGATTGCCCAAGGATCTCCTATGGTCAAGCTTGAGGGGGAGTGTTAATATAAAGAAAGAATTACCAAAAGAAGAAGCTTGTTGATGATCCAAGGAGAGTTCACCAAGAGAAGCCAATTTGGTTCTGTCCGTACAAACTTGCTCCACAAGCTACCACTTGACCTAACTTACCTTGAAAGGCAAGAAATGAGTGGGAAGGCTTAAGAGACGTTGCTTAACTCCAGGAACCTTAGAATAATCAGTTTGAATTCAAATAGAAGGATCTGGTTTGAATTATGCTGAAAAAAGTCACATGGGTGCATAAGGAGTTGTGTAGGCATGTCACTATCACCAAGGAAGGTTGTGCCTCTCTTCCTGTCCCTTTCTATTCTTCCTGGACGTGCCAGACCTTGGCTGTATCCCCTTTGGCCTCTTCTCATTCCATATAGAATTATTTGTTTCTGTTTCCATGCTTTAGTAATTGTTTAATCATGTGTATTACCTATTTAAAGGCTTCCCCATCACTTGTAACACTTACCAGAATCAATAGACAAGTTTCTCTCTCTAAACTCGTGGCTCTCTCTCTCTTGCTTGTGTCTAAACAATATTCACAATGTAAGGAACTAAACATTATGGTTAGGCTGCCTTAACTCTATCTCTCTTAAGGCAGCCTAATACTTGTAAAACTCAGTCTAAAATCTTCTTTATCTCCTCCTAAGCTCTAGATTACTGATTCTAAAACCTCTTCATCTTAGGTACACAAACTCAAAGTGTTGTGTTACTTTAGAAGGATAGATTCAAACTAGAGATTCTTTACCACACATAACCAGTTTGTTGTCTAGGATCTTGGTTATAGTGCAGGCTGTATAAGAGGATTCAACCACCAATTGGTTGTGTCTTCCTTTGAGTGGTGAGTTCATGTTGTATGGTTGAAGAGGATTCAGTTACAAGTTAATTGAATAATTTTCTTGACATGAGACAAACACTCATGAATTCGAACAGGTGTTCACTATCAAGTTTCTACCAAATGGCAAGGTGGAGAGGCACAAAGCAAGATTGATTGCAAGAGGATTTACTCAGACATATGGAGAGGATTATATTGATACATTTGCACCAGTAGCCAAGCTATATACAATTCGGATCATTCTATCACTTGCAACAAATTTAGAGTGGAAACTATGGCAGATGGATGTCAAGAATGTTTTCCTTCAAGGAGAGCTAGAAGATGAGGTCTACATGTACCCTCCTCCTGGTCTAGAGCACTTAGTGAAGCCTGGGAAATGTTCTAAGACTCAAGAAAGCCATCTATGGACTCAAGCAATCACTAAGAGCTTGGTATCACAAGCTGAGTACTAGATTAAATGGAAGAGGCCTTCAGAAAGTCAGAAGCTGACCACACCCTATTCACTCTTCCTGGTCCAAGAGGCATTGTGGTCATCTTGATTTATGTGGATGATATAATGCATAACAGGCAGTGACAAAGAGGGCATCCAAGAAACCAAGGTATTCCTCAAGTTTGTATTTGACATTAAGGATATAAGTGAACTCAATTACTTCCTTGGGATTGAAGTATACCGCTCTAAAAGAGGGGTTATTCTTATCTCAACGGAAGTACACACTGATCTTTTGACTCAGGCAGAAAAATCTTGGAGGAAGACCAGCCAAAACTCCTCTTGAAGATGGCTACAAAGTGCTGTGAGAGGGGGACTTTGGAAAACACACCATTTGAAGATGTCAAGAAGTATAGAAGAATGGTGGGAAAGCTCATCTATCTAACCATCACAAGACCAGACATATGCTTTGTTGTGAACCAAGTCTCAGCATATGCAAGCTCCTAAGGTTCACCATTGGAATATGGTTGAAAGAATCATGAGGTACTTAAGGGAAGCTCCAGGCCAAGGTGTATAGATGGGTTGCAATGGAAGCACTAAATTGTTGGGTATTGTGATGATGATTGGGTAGGAGATAGGGTTGATAGATCATCTACTGGTTATTGCACATTCATTGGAGGAAACTTGGTTACTTGGAAGAGCAAGAAACAAAAGGTTGTATCATGTTCTAGTGCTGAGGCAGAGTATAGAGCTATGAGGAAGCTCACCAATGAGTTGATATGGATCAAGGGTTTGCTTGGAGATTTGGGGATCAAAACTACATCACCAATTACAATGCATTGTGACAATCAGGCGGCCATTCATATTGCCCGCAACTCGGTCTTTCATGAAAGGACCAAACATATTGAAGTAGACTGCCACAAGGTTAGACAAGTTGTGGAGAAACAAATTGTCCTCCCTTGTTACACAAGAAGTGAAGACCAGTTAGCTGACATCTTCACCAAGGCAGCAAGTACCAAAGTATGTGAGTTCATCCACTATAAGTTGGGACTCATAGACCTCACCTGTCACTTAACTTTCCTAACATGAAGGCTTCTACTCTTTTTCCTTAGTGTGTTTTTGTCCCACTAGGTTTTGAACATTAAGGTTTTAATGAAGGAAGTTCTTCACGTTTCCAAGCTTGACTAGTCTTTATGGTCAAGATTGAGGGGGAGTATTGAGATGAAGAACCAAGATGAGAAAAGGATGGACAAGAGAAGACAAAGAGATCAAGAGAATCATTGCTCGGGATACTTGAGAAATAAGTTTGTCCGTACAGTCTTGGATCACAAGTAATCCACTCTAACCTAATTTGCCTTGGGAGGCAAGATAACTGTGGGAACTCGACCAGAAGGTGGTCCAGGAGCTAAGGAACCGTTGGGAGAGAGTTTGACCAAGATTATAATTCAAATTGGGAAGATTCACATGCTTGGTTATGGAAAAAGAGTTTGTTAGGACATGTCCCTTTCTCTAGAACCAGACAAAATCATTTTATATTGTTTCTCTTGTTATTATTTCTGTCACTATCCTTTCACTCTCTCTGAACTCTCTAATATGTAATGTGCAAACAAGTAATAAAATCAAGGAGAATAATCTCCTTCTCTCTCTCAATCTCCAAATTCGTCACTCTCTCTTCTCTCCTCTCTCTCTAACTGTCCAGAAACTAATTTTCTTGTTCTTACTCTGTTCTTCATTGTTCTTTCACCCAAATCTCACCTAAACTCAACTATTCTCTCATACTTCCACAATTCTAACATTCTCCACTGATTATGAGTCCAAATCAAGCTCATTACATCGTGATTCATTCTGGGTTTTATTAGTATCAAGAATAAATTGCCAAATTTCCAAACAAGGTAAACTGGAATCACTTCGGTTTAAAAGTGGGCTAACTTCTTCATCATAACTCCTATGATCTTGATTCAACTTCAGGGTGATTCTCCACTGATTTATGAGTCCAAATCAAATTTATTTACAACATGATTCATTCTGGTGTTTATTACTTCAAGAAGAAATTGTCAAATCTCCAAACATGGTAAACTTGATCACTTCGGTTAAAAACTGGGATTACTTCTTCATGATAACTCCAATGATATTGATTCAACTTCAGGGGATTAACACTGATTTATGCGTCCAAATCAATCTTATTACATATTGATTCATTCTGGTTTGATTAAAATCAAGAAGAAATTGCAAATTCTCCAAACATGGGTAAAGTGGAATCATACGGTTAAAAGTGGGATAACTTCATCATCATAACTCCAATGATATTGATTCAACTTCAGGGTGATTATCCACTGATTTATGATCCAAATTTAGATTCTTACATCGTGATTAATTCTGGTTTTATTAATATCAAGAAGAAATTGCCAAAACTCAAATATGGTAAACTCGAAGCACTTCGGTTAAAAGTGGAATAACCTCTTCATCATAACTTCAATAATATTGATTCAACTTCAGAGTGATTAACCACTGATTTATGAGTCCAAATAAGCTTCGTACATCTTGATTCATTCGGTTTGATTAGAATCAAGAAGAATTGCCAAAATCTCCCAAACATGGGGAAACTGAAATCACTTCGGTTAAAACTGGGATAACTTAGATTAAAATTAGGATAACTTCTTCATCATAACTCCTATGATCTTGATTCAACTTCAGGTGATCTCCACTTATTTATGAGTCCAAATCAAGCTTCTTTACATCGTGATTCATTCTGTTTTATTAGTGTCAAGAAGAATTGCCAAATCTCCAAACAGGGTAAACTGGAATCACTTCGGTTAAAAGTGAGATAACTTCTTCATCATAACTCGCTATGATATTGATGTTCATCTCGGTAGATAACCACTGATTATGAGTCCAAGAACATGCTTTTTACATCTTTATTCATTTTGTGTTGATTAGAATCATAGAACAAATGCAAAGCTCTCCAATACAGGCTTTAAACTCTGAATCAATTCGGTTACAAGTGGATAACTCTTCATCAGTAACTCCTATGATTAACTTGATTCAATTCAAGTGGTGATTCTCCACTGATTGTATGATCCAAATCAAGCTCTCTACATCAGTGATCATCTGCATTATTTATTAAAGTACTCAAGAAGAAATTTCAAATCACCAAACAGGGTAAACTGAATCACTGATCGGTTAGAGGGGATAACATTCTTCGATCATAACTCAAATGACAGTGATTGATTCAACTCAGGGTGATCTCCACTGATATGAGTCCAAATCAATCTTCTTACATCTTGATTCATCTGTTCTGATAGAATCAAGAAGATAATGTGTCAATCTCCATAATAGGGTAATAACTGTGATCACTTTGTGTAAAAGTGGGATAACTTCTTACATCATAACTCCATGATCTGATAAACAGTCAGGGTGATTCTCCACTGATTTATGAGGCCAAAATCAAGCGTTATTACAACATGATTCATTCTGTTTTATGACTATCAAGAAGAAATGTGCCAAATCTCCAAACAGTTTTTGTAGGGTAAAACTTGAGATCACTTCTGCGTTAAAAGCTGGATAACGTTCTTCATGATAACTCCAATGCTATTGATCAAATCAGTGTATTAACCACTGATAAAGAGTATAAATCAATCTTCTTACATAGCTGATTTCATTCTGGTTTTATTAGAATAAAGAAGAAATTTAAATTCTCAAACATGGTAAACTACGGAATCGACTTCGGTTAAGAAGTGGACTAAACTTCTTCATCATACATCAATGATATTGATTTAACTCAGGCGTGATATAATCCACTGCATTAGGAGTCCAGCTTCTTACATCGTGATTCATTCTGGTTTCATGATTAATATCAAGAAGAGAAATACCAAATCTGCAAATATGGTAACTAGAAGCGACTTCGCGTAAAAAGCTGAATATCTCTTCATCATAACTCCATATAGATATTGATTCAAGCTTCAGGTGATTAAGTCACTGATTATGAGTCTCAAATCAGCTTCTTACATCGTGATTCATTCTGTATATCATTAAGCTGTCAATGAGAAGATTGCCTATCTTCACATGTAAACTGGAATCACTTCGTAAAAGTGGATGAACTTCTTGCGATCATGAAACTCCTGATGAATGTGATCACTCGCAGGTGATTAACCACTGCATTACGATCGTCCAAAACAAGTTATTTACATCTTTATATCATTTTGGTTGGCATTAGAATCAAGAACAAATTGCCAAGATCTCAAAACAGGTATTACTCGAATCATTCGGTTAACAAGTGGATAACTTCTCTCATCATACTCGATGATCTTTGATTCAAATTCAGGTGGCATTCTCCACGTGATTTATGATCCAAATCAAGCTATCTACACGTGATCATCTGCATTTATATTAGTATCAAGAAGAAATCTAAATCTACCTCTATAAACAGGTATATACTCTGAATCACTTGTCGGTTATATAGTGAGGGATATCACTTCTTCATCATACTCAAATGATATGTTGATTCAAGCTTCATGTATCGCACCCACTGATTTATGAGTCCAAATCAATCTTCAGTACATCTTTATTCATTCTGTTTATGATTAGAATCAAGAAGAATATGGTTCAATCTCGCAAATAGGGTAACTGTAATCACTTTGGTTAGATAGTGGGTATAAGCTCTCTTCATCATAACTCCATTGATCTTGATTCAACTTCAGGGGATTATATCTCACTGATTATGAGTCCAAATCAAGTTTATTCACACATGATTCATCTGGTTAGTACGATCAGGATCGCAAATCTCCAAACAGGGTAAACTTGAATCACTTCGCGTAAAAGTGGATATACTCTTCATGATAGACTCCAATGATATTGCATTCAACGTCAAGGTATTAGTGACACGTTATGTAATGAGTCTAAATCAATCTTGCTTACATCACTTGATTCATTCTGGTGATAAGAATAAAGAGTATAATTATAATTCTCCGAACATGGTAAAACTGCGAATCACGTACGTGTGATATAGTGCGGATAACTTCATCGTCATGATAACTCCAGTGATATTGATATTTAACTCAGGGCGATTATCACTAAGTTTAGGATCCAGCTTCTACATCGTGATTCATTATGCTGGTTTATAATATCGAAGAAGAGAATTACCAAATCTCAAAAATATGGTAAACTATATAGCACTTCGCGTAAAGTGGAGATATACCTCTCGATCATAACTCCTATATAGTATTGCATTCAACTTCAGGTGATTAAGTCACCTTATTTATGAGTTCAAATCAGAGCTTCTACATCTTGATTCATTCTGGGTTTGATTAGAATCAAGAAGAAATTGCAAAATCTCCAAACATGAAACTGGAATCACTTCGTTTAAAACTGGGATAACTTCTTCATCATAACTCCAATGATATTGATCCAACATCAGGGTGATTATCCACTGATTAAGTAGTCCGAATAAATCTTCTTACATCTTCGTTCATTCTGTTTTGATTAGTATCAGAAAAATTGTCAAAATCTCCAAACAGGGGAAACTGGAATCACTCGGTAAAAGTGGGATAACTTCTTCATCATAACTCCTATGACCTTGATTCAACTTCAGCGGTGATCTCGCACTGATTTATGAGTATCCAAATCAAATGATTCTTACAGCTCGCTTATTTGATCATTCTGTTTTATTAATATCAGCAAGAAATTGCCAAATGTCCAAATAAGGATACAAAACTGGAGAGAATAAACTGGAAGCACTTCAGTTACAAACGCTGCGCGCGATAACCTCATTTCATCATAACTCCTATGATAGTGATTCAACTTGTCAGATGGTGATTACACCAGCTGACTTTATGAGTCTAAATAAAGCTTCTTACGCAGTACCTATCTTTATTCATATCTGTTTTGATTAGAATCAAGGAAGAAATTACCAAATCTCGAAGACAGGATAGGAACGCATTGGAATCACTAAGTCGGTTGAAAGTGGGTACCACGTCTTACATCATAACTCTTGTGATATTGTAGGGTTGATTCATGGTCTTCGCACTGAGAGTTGATTTGTACACACAGATATGAGTCTTATGCAGTCCAAACTAAAGCTTCCTAGCATCGTATATTAATCTAACTCGGTTATTAGTATCGAAGAAGAAATTGCCAATCTCAAACTAGGATAAACTGCGAAGCACTTCGCTTAAAAGTGATACACCTCTTCATCATAACTGCAATGATATTGCATTAATTTCAGTGATGTAACGCACTGATTATGAGTGCCAATAAATCGTGCTTCTACATCATTGATTCATCTCTGCGTATTGATTAGAATTCAAGAAGAAGAGCCCAAAAAATATGGTTTATTTTCCCCTAAAGAAAATCTTCCAAAACAGGATACACGGAATGCAGCTCGCGGTTACAGTGGGTAACTTCTTCATCATAAGCTCCTATGATATTTATTCAATCTTCAGCCGTTGATTAATCCACTAATATTATGAGTCGCAAATAAGAGCTTACTATACATGCGTATATTAAATCGCCCATTTTGAGATATATATAGTATCAAGAAGTGAAAGTAGCACAATATGACGCCATAATAGGATACAACTGCGCAAGACACTGCTCAGGTTAAAAGTGAGGGAAATAACCTCTGGTCATGGGCATAATCTCCTAGATGAGATTGATTTCAATTATCAGGTTCCAGGGAAATAGATTAACATCACTGATTTATGAGTCGCAAATCAGCTTTTTACATCTTGATATCATTCTGGTTTTACATTAGAATCAGAAGAATACCAAATCTGACTAACACATATGATACAACTAGAATCACTCGGTCGAAGTGGGAGATTAACTCTTTCTCATCATAACTGCCCTATGATATTAGATTTCATCTTCATGTTGATTAATCCACTCCAGATTTATGAGTCCAATTAAAGCTTGCTTACATCGTTGCGATTCATCTGTGCTGCAATTGAGAATCAGAAGAGGAGGATATGCAATCTCTCGGGGACAAACATGGTACAAGCAAAGTCAGAATTATTGACGATGAACGAAATAAATAAGGACAAGGGAAGAGAAGAGTTTGGCACTGTTAGCAGAATATAGTTGGTCTTGGATTGTGTACAACCTGTACGGACCGCCATCATTGAATACTCTTACCTAGAGTGCCTTGGAAGAGGCCGCAAGTGAAGAGTATGGAAAGCAGAAGAAGGAACTAAAACTCGTCGTCTGGTTGACCTTGTAAGCAGATAGGAGACAGTTGGGAATCAAGGAAAGCCAGACAGAGCACTTGCTAATTTAAATAGATGGAGAAGTCAGCATGTCGCTTTTAGCGAATCAATCCGTTGGAGTGCTGTCACTTTCAGTCTGCAGGAGCACACCAGAATAGTTTAATTCATATTCTTCTTGTCATTTGCTTGTATGTATTCTGCCTTTAAATAAGTGTTGTAGCGCATAACAAACAAACAAGGAAATAAATCCTTCTTTAATCTCCTGATTATCCCCAACTTAAACCACGTCTCTCACACTCTGCGCGTCTCTCTATTGCATTCTGGATCAAACACACTCTCTCTCCGCCGCAGTTCTTGCAGTCGTCATTCATCACTCTGTCTTCATAAAACTACATGGCATCAGAGCTTGTAAGCTCTTAAAATCCTATTTTTGCTATGACTCCGCCCGCGAAACGCTCCTTTATATTTTGCTTCATGATCTCTTCCAAATCCTCTTCACGGTTACATTCTCCTCCCCAAATCTCTTAAGAGACACTGTATATCCACTGGACAATAGCATTTACGAGGATCAATCGAACATATGAAGCAAGTCTGTGGTGATGCACGAGTTACTACTCAAAGGAGTAAACTACCTATCTCTGCGTCAGAGAATGATCAAGAATGCCCTTGGTGAAAGATAGTTTAAACTGGTCTCATGTCACTACATGTGAAGCAGTACACGCACTACACTAACCATCCAAGGAGAAGATGGCAAGGACAGGGAGAGATTGTGATGGTCGAGTGAAGCCAAATGAGTCGCAGGAGCGGCGTTCATGGTGTCTGTCTATCATCCAAAGCTCGTCTGGAGTGGCCCCGCATAATGTAGCTTACACTCTACTGTGAAGACAGCAAGGAGTTATGGCACACACTGCAAAAGGTATAGGTGGAAACATTTCCAACCTACAGATAGGTGGTCGGTTTGACGTCACAAGCAAGGACCATCAACAGTCTTAACCAGAGGATATGGACTTCAGCTAAAACATTTTGGGAGTTCAGAGCTCTGTGGCGCAGAGCTAGCAGATGTTAAGGCCCTCAAAGCACAACAGACGCCAGCCATACTAAATGAGAGCGCTTGTGAGCAGGATTAATATGATCCTAGGATGGTTGCTCTGATCAGATGGCGATAGATCCTTGACACCTAAACGAGTCAGAGACTCATGGTTTTAATCAAGGTATGTGGATCGATTGGTGACAACAAAGATTTGCGATGGACTCCTGATACATCTCTG
>CAJHQP010003139.1:0-72375 GCA_905132765.1 Moricandia arvensis | reverse complement strand
CCCCTAATAAAAATTAATTACATGAGACTTAAAAACGGCATATATATAGAGTAACCGTTCAAAAAACGTTAGCACTCGAAATAGGGAAGTGACACAGTTCTTGAAGTGCTTCTCTCTCATTACACCAACCAGCTCTAATGTCTGGCGATATAAACCACATTTGGCTCCAACATGTACCACCTCTATTATTTCTGAAACTAGTTTTTGCTTCATAGTGTTTCTCCATGAATCAATGGAACCGTGTGGTTCAAGGAACTGTACCTAGGTACGGTGTACGGTGTAGCTTTTGGTTATTGCATTTCAGCTTCTCTTCTCACAATCATCAACAAATGGGCAATCTTGAAATTCCCTTACCCTGGTGCACTAACCGCTCTTCAATACTTCACAAGTGTGTTGGTGTCTTACTCTCTGGCCAGTTAAACATTATCGAGCATGATCCTCTCAATCTTGTAACCATGTGGAGGTTTCTTCCTGCAGCTATCATCTTTTACTTGTCACTTTTCACCAACAGTGAGCTTCTACTCCACTCTAACGTCGACACGTTCATCGTGTTCCGTTCTGCTGTTCCTTTATTCGTCGCCATTGGGGAGACCCTTTTCTTGAACCGGCCTTGGCCTTCTCTAAAAACATGGATCTCTCTTCTACCATCCTTGGAGGAAGCTTTCTCTACGTGCTCACTGATTACCAGTTTACAATCACAGCATATACGACCATGACTATAGATCTTGTCTACATCAAGCACGTTGTTACGACCATAGGGTTAAACACTTGGGGTCTTGTGCTTTACAACAACCTCGAGGCGCTTCTCTTGTTCCCACTTGAGTTGGTTATAATGGGAGAGTTAAAGAAACTAAGTCATGAGATGACTTATAAGCCTGATTGGTACACTCTCCCAGTGGTTTTGCCTGTGGGACTATCTTGTTTGTTCGGTTTGGCCATCTCTTTCTTTGGTTTTTCGTGTCGCCGTGGGATTTCAGCTACATGGTTTACGGTTCTTGGCATTGTGAATAAACTGTTGACAGTTGGGATCAATTTGGTTATATGGGATAAACACTCGAGTTTCATTGTTACTTTGGGACTCTTGATCTGTATGTTTGGTGGAGTCATGTATCAGCAGTCAACAAGCAAAAAAACTAAAGATGTACAAGATGATAAGACGCAAGAACAAGTTGGTGAACAAAAGAAATGCAAGAGAACGATGAAGCACCCTAGATATATGGATGCTTATCTTAGATACTAATAAAAATAAGTTATAGCAATATTTCAAACCTAAGACTAAGAGCATATCATGTTACTTAATGTATATACAAATATAAAAAAGAACTTATTGTTTGTGGTTATACCTCTAGATAAGAAAACCAATGATTTGAATGTGTCGGTGACACTAGTATAAGCTTCTTTTTATAAAGTACCTTAAGATGCAGAAAATCATTGTAGTGTAGTGAATATGTTTTATTCCCATACCAATTACTTCATTATTATTTCAATAATACACTGAGATATAAAACTACTATGATAGAGCATATGAAAGAGTTACAATCTCAGGATCTCAAAGAGACCTTGAGCCCATAGATCTCTCTTTGTGTCCCATCCACGTCATCCCTGTATTTGAGATCTTGAGCCCATAGATCTCTCTTGTGTCCCATCCACGTCATCCCTGTTCTTGATTGGTTCATCTCAACCTTGGCACTTATCATATTATTATCGGAAGGTTAAAATTAAGAAGTATTTGTCAATTTGGTTGAAGAAGACAAACTTAACATTTTTAAGGCATCTTGTTCAAAAGATTTTTTTTCGTAAATAGAGTTGAAAGATCAATAAGAAAGATTTAGAATTGTGGCCACTCGAATCTTTTGGTACCCCGTTCTACATTGATGGTGACATCACTAGACTTTGATTTCATGATTTGGTATTATGATTTACCTTTTGTTTTGCGTGCAAATTTTTCAGTTGACCTTGAATATCTGGATATTTTCCTACCAGTTCTTATAACAATTTTCAAAAGATATTTTTAATATAAATAAATTTAGTCACAGTCATCTACTTTTTTTTTGTCAAACTTTAATTTTATAGCTTCTTACTCTCCGTGAATGGAGAAAGTGTTAATAGAACATGGAAACAAAACCATCCAGATTAAACAAACAACTATTACAAGGAAGCAAATACAACATAGAAAGATATGGGTATACAAAACGTTTAAACAACTAATAATGTTGAGAAGTCCTCTAGTCTCAACTACCGTCGAGCTGTAAAGTGAGACGACACTTTGAAAAATAGAGACCACAATCACTGATATAAATAATAGAATTGAAGCAGCAGCAAGTACACAATCAACAATCTTCAACATGGCCACAAAGCTTTTGACTAGAACTTCAGTGTTAGAAGTATATCTAATCTTCAACATGGCTACTTGTTATGGATCATTATTACCATCTGGAAAAGCATATACTCTCTTTTATCCATGAATTGCAAGAAATGGAGAATGGGGGAAAACATATCATAAGGAGAACTTGTCAGTGCTTTTGATATCTTAGGACCCCAAATACAGAACTAACAGTGAATCTGGAGATATCTCTCTTGTTAGTCTCAGTGTTAAGAGGAAAACATTGGTTTTACAAGGAAACCTTAAACCAGTACATAACAGACGCAGGATAGGCCAAGCTTTGTCTCAGAATAACGCTTGCATGTTGAGCTTAGATTTAATCATCTTCTCACATAGACTCAACAATTAGTACTGGAAACAAGTATTAAGGAACAAAAAAGGACTTCATCACAATGTGTTTTGAGAGAACAATCATGAACTAAGTAGCTTGTAGAGAGACAAAGAGACAACTAACTTTTCCTTGCTCTACCTCTGCCAACACCCAGTGGTCCGCTCTTTCCCTGCATCAGTAGAGGTATTTATGTAAATTGAAGACATACATAACATCAATCTTCATCAAGGGTTTGAAAAGCATGTACTTGATTCTACCATCTAATTAAGCGCGCTTCAACATTGGAGCATGCTTGAGAATGTCTGTATGACCATAAACATGTCTAGATCTCTCCATAGGTCAATTACTATTTGCTAGTAGCATGTCCAAACGGTACACTTCTCTACAAAGTCACTTTAAGTTACGGTTCTAATACTTATTTGACAGATAGACAAACATCTGCTGAATGGTTTAAAAAAATTAAAGCATAAATTTTAATTGTATAATGGATCGATAAGTATATTTAATAGCGTAATTTTGACGGAAGAAAAAACACAAAAGATCAATAAACAGTTTCTTAAAATAAAGTATTTAATAACCGGTTCTTAACTTTTTACTTAAAAGTTAAGAAACAGTTTTTTATATTACGATAAAAACGACATCTTAAAAACTCTCATAATCATGCCATGATTAATCCGGGTTTTTAAGGTGAGCTCATAACGTAAAATATATACATATATATATATATATTAATATATATTATACTTTTCGGCTAAGAGACGTTCTTATGTCTCTTATTTAAGAGAAAAGTCTTAGTTAAAAGCTAAGAAACGTTTTCTTTAGAAAAGTTCAAAATTTAAGTCCACCCTAAGAGACTAATGTTAATCTTACCTTTTTGAACTCTTGAATAAGGGATTATTGGTTTGTATATTGCAGTGAATTTTAAAAGCTCTCTCGTGGCCTCTATGTTTAAGCCCATTGCTAATTTTAAGGCCAATTTAAGAAATTGCTTTTCACTCCTTATATTCTAACATTAATGTTATTTTAGTCCTTACTTTTCTGTACAGAGAGGAGAGTCACAGGAGACGATCGGCCAGTTTAAGGAAGCTCGCTCACTTAGGTTTTTTTTTGATCGGGTGTTATGGTGGAGAGAAGGAGAGGAAAGGAGATGGAAAGTACAAGTACAGCATAATCATTCCTACCTACAACGAGCGCCTCAATATCGCTCTTATCGTCTACCTCATCTTCAAGCATCTCCGGTACAATCACTTTTGCTTTCTGTATCGCATTTGGCTAGATTTGATTCCGATCTCCCCATTAGTGATGCAGATCCAGATTGTATGATTGTTGTTTGTGCGCATGAGCTCAGTACTCAGTGAGATCATTTTGCTCATAGAACCTAGGTTTTATAATCTCGGAATTGATTCTAGCTGTGGCTGCTTATAAGAATTGAATCGTTTTGCGTTTGTTGAGTAGACATCTTCTCTGCTTAATGTTAATTGAGAATCAATCACCAATGTTAAGGCAATCTTGCACTTGTTGTATGATGTTCAGGGATGTTGATTTTGAAGCATCATTGTTGTGGATGATGGGAGTCCTGATGGCACACAAGATATCGTCAAGCCAACTTCAGCACTTGTATGGTGAAGATCGCATTGTGAGTGCAGTGACGAGTTAGGGTCTGTATCTTTGTTGTGCTATTTTTTATCTGTTTAACTGAGCTCTGTGTTTTTTCTTTGTTATGATGCAGCTTCTAAGAGCTAGAGCCAAGAAGCTTGGTTTGGGTGTGTATTTGTAACTCTCATCATCTTCTAACAAGAGTACGTGGTTATTAATCTTCTTTGCGTTATCAATTTCAGGAACTGCGTATATACATGGTTGAAGCATGCTACAGGTGATTTCGTTGTGATCATGGATGCTGATCTTTTCACATCATGTAAGAGACATCAACCGAGTATCTTGCTGTTGAGCTGACTGACTCAATTTTTTTTGAGAAATACCTTAAATAGTTTTTTTAAAGTTTTTGTCACAAAAATAAGCCTAGGAGAAAAATGACTAATAAATTTTTATTAAAAGATGAAAATATTCATTTATAACCTTTAAGTAAACTAATCTAGATTAGGGTTTTGAGTTATGAGATAGAGTTTTGTAGGTGAGGTTTATAATTAAAAAAATAAAAAATAAAAATTTCAAAATAAAAAGTTTATTTTGGTGATGACTATTTTTGTGTTAAAAAATTTAAAAATCTATTTGAGAGATTTGTCTTTTTATTTTGTGCAGCCAAAGTATTTGCCAATTTCAATCAAGTAAGTAGGATTTCTTGATCTCTTACAAAACCTTATAAGAGCTTTATTAATGATGTCCAATAATTGACTTTGTTTGTTGTGTATATATTGAAGAAACAACTAGAGACAAATGCAAGTATAGTAACGGGCACACGATATGTAAAGTGGTGTGTACACGGGTGGAATCTTATGCGGAAACTCACAAGCAGAGGAGCAATGTGCTAGCTCAAACTCTTTTAATGCCTGCGTGTATCTGATTTAACCGGATCATTCCGGTAAATTCCAATGAACGTGTGTGGCATCTTTTACTGAATCATATGACTACCTCACAATACCTTTTTTTATTATTTGAAAGCCTGTACAATGAAAGCGTGCTTGTAAGACAGTGATAAGCTTCATGTGTGAGTAAAGGTTATGTCTTTCAGATGGAGATGATTGTTCGTGCACCAGAAAGGATACCATATTGAAGAGTCTCTCTTCTTCTTCATATAGAATCCATTTCTGATTTTACTTGCTCTTTCAGTATATTCGGTTTGGTTTATTCATATGATTCTGTGTGCTCTGTCTTCATCTACAGAGGCTACCTACTCTCTTTGTGGATAGAGTCTTTGGAATTCGAAGCTTGGAGGATCTGAAATAGTGGAGTATCTAAAAGACTTGTCTATCTTCTCCCTACGACTTGAAGAGACACCAAGCAGCCTAACACACATGAAACTCGCCTCCTCTTTATACTCGTCGCTTTAACACATGAACTCTGATCATATCCTTTTAGAAATTGTCACTTTAGCTTTGAGACAACAGAGACAGAGTTTGGCCTCTTATGTAGACTCAAAAGGCTCATCATATCGTAGACATGTTAATCGTTGTTTGATGATGCTCTACGACGTTCCTTTAGGTTTAGTGTAGTCTAAATCATTGGCTTTGTATCATAGGTACGCCCAAAGAGGCAAGTCAGATATAGTATTAACCACTGTGGGCACGTGTGGCTGATAAAACTGACAAACACATTCACTTCCCTCTCGACATCATGGATAACATTGTGCTGATAGACTACCTCGTAATATAGTCTGTCTAAGTGTTGGTGATACGGAAGCCTTGTAGACTACATCCGAGAAAGAACTCTTCACCCAATTAATGAAAAGCAGTAAATATATAACAACGCGACTGTGACGCAGACTACTTCTCGCGCGAGACTATGAAAATGAGGAGGAACTATCAAGCGTCTTTAAATTCGGCAACTGACGAGCCTCCTCATCACCGATCGTTACTACAATCTCACATAACCAGGACACACCCATGCATTGTTAGCCAATTTGTAAGCTAAGATCTCGCAACTCGTTATTACACATATAACACATACACATACTATACATTAATAAATAATATGTGAGAAAATCGTTAGTTTTAGAAAGGAAAATGTTGATCTGAGTGACGCCGATCTCATGTATTTAGATTTTTAGTTTCACTGATGTAAATGTTGAGATCATATCAACAATGAACCAGTAAGAGAATGGAATGTGAGATGAATGACACGAAGTAAACGTAAGTGTGGGCGTAGTCGGAGTAGATGATTAGTACGAGTTCAAGATGTGGAGTAAGCCTGCGTTATAACGCTCACAAGAATCAATGTTCTTACGATTCTAGAGTGTAGTTATACCTGCACATATACTTGGGGAAACAAAGTCCATTAAAAGGGGCGTTGAGGGTTTGTTATGACACAATCCAGTCTTCGTACACTCTGTAGAACTAGTCTTTCTCTTCGCACTTTATAACTTCTGCTCATGAGACTTGGCGTGTTTCGAAGAGCACGATTAAACACATACAATGCATATATGCTGTTCGTGGTCTACCATCTTATCATAACAGGATCTCGCGCGGCCGCACATAATCATGTCGGAGAGAACGCTATGGAGGAAAAGTCTTCTGTCAGCTGACTTTTTTAGATAGCAGATGTGAACAACGCAACGTCGCTCACTTACTCATAATGTTGTCGTTTTTTTTATCTCTGAATATGACATGATTCATGTTTGGTAGTTTTGTTTATATATATATGTAAATTATATAATTGATTAAATTCTCTAACATTTATAAATCTTTAGTTACGATGATCTAATCGATGCTTATGTTAATGCAACTTTTCCTTAAGCTACTGCGATCTTCATTCTCATCTAGATAGTACATACTTTAGCGCCATCATGTGCGTGAGTATAACTATTTTTCTATTAGTATTACTAATACATGTGGCTATAACATACACGCTGTATGATAGCACTTGGAGCACATCCAACGGTTTGAAACTACTAAGAGCAGCTTCTAGAGACTGTATATTATATATATATATAATCAGATATAGAAGAAATAAATGCATCAGCTCAGCGTTACCACATTGTCATGGCAAGGTGACCGGTGAAACAGTTCAAGAAACTCTAGTAGTTTTAGACCAGGAGATTTTTAGCACTGGTTCTAGAGAAAATATTATAACCGGGTCGCCATTATCAATGTTTAGAACCCTGTAACAACCCTCGTAACAAGACCATCTCATATGAAGGTGTGGCTGTTAGCTGTTAGACGCACTGAGACCTGGATATTACACTATGTAATCTCACATCAAGTATATCACTAATTTTTACGATTTTTCTAAATAATCATATAATGAGTCTAATATAGTACACCTGTATGCGAAAGATTACGCAGTGTCTAAACATCATGGCTAGTACTGAATACATTATGACTCGCAAAAAACTAATTTTAAATTTTTCTTATTACATCTTCAACTTATTAATTTCTTTATATGTAATAAAATATAAACTTATATATTTATTCGTCTGTATATTTTATAAGTAATTCAATATATTTATTTGTTGGCTATTCATTATATTCAAAAATCAATTTGATCCAAAACTATATTTCTACATATGCTAAATTTATATATAATAAGTTCATTTTCAGTTTTTTTTAAATAATATATATATATATATCATTTGTTTGTCAATTAAAACATTAAGCGGTGATGTAAACCAAAGAATTCTACATATCTAAATTGGAAAAAGGCATGTAATACAGTATTGACAATGTGATGCCTAAAGGAATCTTCTCAGTTTTTTTCATTTGGTCTATTGTTTTCTCATCATCTTAGTTATGCATTTGTTGTTGTCTTTATTATAATTATGTGTATGTATTTTATTGGCATGACTTGTTTACTTTCTAATTATAAATTTAATAATTATTGTTGTATGTATTTTATTTGCATGACATGTTTACTTTCTAATTATAAATTCAAGTAGTTAAATAAAATAAAAAGTTGTTGGTACACCATTATCAATACACTCTGGTTTATAAATCATTAGCCATTGTCGAAACATCTTCCCACGGAGTTGTGTTCAGAGAGAAACAAATGGCGAACTCGAAAGATCATCACTCATAGACTCGAGAAGCGGTTTCTGCAGATCAAACTCTACATTCTATAGCAAACGTGACCCCTTGCCTCTCCCAGCTAACCCTTCCCTCGATGTCACCACTTTCATCTCCTCTCTGCCTCACCGCGGCACCACCGCCTTCATCGACGCCACCACTGGCCACCGGCTAACCTTCTCCGAACTCTGGACAGCTGTGGACCGCGTCGCGGAGTGTCTCCACCGCGATATCGGATTACGTAGAGGCCACGTCGTCCTCATCCTCTCTCCCAACTCTATCTACTTCCCCGTCGTCTCCCTCGCAGTCATGTCTCTCGGCGCCGTCGTCACCACCGCCAACACTCTCAACACCGTAAACGAGATATTAAAACAGGTCGCCGACAGCAACCCGACTCTCGCCTTCACAACTCCCGACCTGGCTCCGAAACTCGCCGGTTCCGGTATCCCCGTCGTCCTCGAGCGCGTGGGTCCACTCGCGGAGTCAACGTCGTCGGGGCTGTGAGCGAGATGATGAAGAAGCTACCGAGCGGGCAGCGAGTCAGAGACCGAGTCAACCAGGAGGACACGGCGATGCTTCTTTACTCGTCGGGCACAACGGGACCGAGCAAAGGAGTGATCACCTCTCACAGGAACTTAACAGCTTTCCGTGGCGAGGTTCGTGTCGGAGAAACTGTTAGGTGACCAGATCTTCCTCTGCACTGTTCCGATGTTCCACACCTATGGACTACTGTGTTTCTGTTTGAACCACCGTTGCGCTGGGCTCGACGGTGGTGATCCTCCGGAGGTTCGACCTCCACGGTACGATGGAACGGTTGAGAAGTACAGGGCCACCACTCTGGCTTTGGCGCCGCCGGTTGTTGTGGCTATGACTAACGACGCAATTTGATCAGGTCCAAGTACGATCTGAGCTCCCTGAGAACGGTTGAGGTGCGGTGGAGCGCCGTTGAGTAAGGCGGTGACGGAGGGGTTCTTGGAGAAATATCCAACGGTTGATATTTTTGCTGGATATGCTTTGACGGAATCGAATGGTGCGGGAGCTTCGGTTGAACGGTGGAGGAGAGCCGGAGATACGGTTCGGTGGGGTTGTTGTCGCCCGGTGTGGAAGCGAGGATTGTGGATCCGGATATGGGTCGGGTCATGGGTGTGAACCAGACGGGAGAGCTCTGGCTTAAAGGCCCTTCTATTTCCAAAGGTAAAAAACTGTTGAGTATTGATGTAATGTTTCATTATGATCAACTTTATATGGACTCTTTTTTATATTGACAATTTATATTAATTTTAATATGACTTCTAGTTTTTAGGTAGTGATGATTCGCATAAAGTAAGAGATTTTGTTGGATAATTTTGAAGATTACTTGAGTTACAAGTTTTCTAATCTTATTAAGTTTTGGTTATCTAAAGAGATTAGGAAATATCTAGCTGTGTTATACCTAATGAATTAGGAGTTTTTGTGTTGCTATATAAGGGGATGCTAAGTAATAGCATAACTTATGAGTTGTGAGAGATTGAGAGATTAAGGTTTTTGAGATAGTTTTTCCTTAAGAGATTAATAAGAAAGAGCTTCTTTGTTTTAGTTTATATATATCATCGAATCGCTCGAGTTAACGAGTCATTTTTGACTCGCTATATTTGGTACCAGAGCCTCATTACGATCATGAGTGACATAATACCAGCACTCGGAAAAGTGAGAGAGGGTGGAGGGCATTCATCAACACAGTGTCCCATGCTCAATTCAACTAATTATACTGTTTGGGCGATGAGAATGAGGGTTACCCTCAGAGTTCATGAAGTATGTGAGGCAATAGAAACATAAACAACAAACGTGAAGAAGAATGACTTGGCGCTCACTTTACTTTTCCAGTCAATACCGGAGAGTCTCATCCTACAGGTCAGAGAACTCGATGTTGCTAAGCAAGTATGTGAAGTTATTGAAACCCGACATGTTGGTGCAGAACGGGTAAAGGAGGCTAGACTAAAACTTTGATGACTGAGTTTGAACGTCTGAAGATGAAGGAGGGCAAAAGCATTGATGACTTTGGTGGGAAACTATATGAGTAGCATCAACATCGACAGCTTTCGGTGTGGTAATTGAGGAGTCGAAGATTGTTAAGAAATTTCTAATAAGCTTTCCTCAAAAGAAATATATACACGTGGTTCGCGTCCCTCGAGCAAGTACTTAACTTTAACACAACAAGTTTTAAGGACATATTAGGTCGTCTGAAAGCATATGAGGAACATTATCTTTAAAGAAGAAAAATGCAAACGAGGATCATGAAAAATTGATGTAACAAATATTGAAGGGCAAGGAAATCAATTGAATCGCCTTCATACAAGATCAATAAACCGTGACCAAGCTGATCACGCAAACCGAGATTATAACACAAGCTATTATAGAGGCAGAGGTCGCGGAAGACGTTCCTACTACCGAGGAAGAGGATGTGGTCGCTATAATGGAGGAAGAGATTATACTGGAGGAAGAGATGCATCTCGTATAACTTGCTTTCGTTGTGATAAAGGGCAATTTTCGGCCATGTGTCCAGACCGATTGATTAAGCTTCAAAAAGCACAAGAGAGTGATAACACTGATACACAAGAAGCTAATGAGCTTATGATGCACGAAGTTGTTTTCTTGAATGAGAAAAACATTATGTCTGAGACGAATAGTGGAAAAGATAATGTGTGGTATCTTGACAACGAGCTAGCTATCACATGACATGAGCTCAAAGGTACTTCTCCAAGCTTGACAACACAATTACTGGAAAAGTACGATTTGGTGATGATTCTCGTATAGACATCAAAGGGAAAGGTACATTCTCATTAACAGATATGAATGGAGATTCAAAGATGACGGATGTCTACTTCATTCCCGATCTAAAGAGCAATATTATTAGCTTAAGTCAAGCTACAGAGGAAGGTTGCGATATAAGGTTAAAAGGAGAAGTGCCAAACAATGCATGATCATCTCGGAAGGTTACTCGTTACAGCCAAGAGATCAAGAAACAGATTGTATAAAGTCCAGATGGCGGTTTAGGGAGAAAGTTTGTATCTTAACCTAACTATAGAAAGCGAGTCGAGTAAATGGCAAGCTCGTTTGGGACATATAAACTACGAGACTAAATGAACTATGATACAAAGAGAACTTGTTCTTCTAGTCCCATGTATTGAACATTGAGAAAGACGTTTGTGGTTTGTGTCTTCTTGGGAAACAAAGTCGATAAGCTTTCCCTAAAGGTACGACGAATCGAGCAATCAAAACACTAGAACTCTTACAACGTGGATATTTGTGGACCTATAACTCTAAGCACACCAACCGGGAATAAATACGTCTTTGTCGTCATTGATGACCATAGTAGGTATATGTGGACAATTCTGCTAACGGATAAGAGTGACACCTTCAACAAATTCAAAATACTAAGAATCTTGGTGGAGCAAGAAACAAGGGAAATATATAGACTTATCCAAAATATAAAGGAGGAGTAATTTGAATCTGATTTAATATCTACTGTGAAAATGCCAGGAATAAGAAGACAACTTACCGCACCCATACACACCTCAATAAAACGGTGTGATAAAACAGAGAAACACGACGATGATGGAGATGGCAAGAAGTATTATAAAAGATATGAAACTGCCAAATTACATGTGGGGAGAAGCTATTCCTCATGTCACGTACTACTAATCGTGTTGCTACCAAGGCGCTAATAGATAAGACACCATACGAGCTGTTTCGAGGAAAGCGACCTAATATCAGCCATCTTCGAGTTTTTGGATGTGTCAGCTATGCAAAGATAGAAGGAACATCATTATGAAAACTCGACGACCGATCAAAGATGCTAGTACATCTAGGGACATAGACAGGATCAAAGGCATATCGAATTTATGATCCACAAAACTTGAAAGATCATTGTTAATCGTGATGTTTTTTTTTGAAGAGTCAAGAAGTTAGAGTTGGAATAGAGAGAACTCAGAGATACATAAAGATAGAGATTTTATGGTTATTCTTAGAAGGTTGGGAATCACAACATAGCTGAACCAGAGCCCATGAATAATAGTCCCAGAAGAGAGAAAAAAACACGAGACATAAAACGAAGGTAACTCAGAACAGAGACATGAAGAGAATGAAACCAGAGGACATTGAAGCTTCGTCTCAGGTTCTACGCAGATCGGAAAGATAACCTACAAGGCAAAATATCTTGATGATTAAGTCTTGCTAGCCGAGGAACTAGGAGAAAAATTACTAATGATCTTTAGTAACGAGCCACGAAACTTATTGAAGCAAGAGAGTCGAGAGAGTGGATGAAATCCTGTGAAGAAGAGATTGATTCCATTATCAAGAACAATACATGGATCATGGTAGATCTACCATACAGAGTGAAGCCAATAGGCTTTAAATGGGCGTTTAAGATCAAACAAAATTCAGATGGGAGTATTAACAAATACAAAGCTCGACTTGTGGCTAAAGGATATGTGCAACAATATGGAGTCGACTTTGAGGAGATCTTTGCTCTCGTTGCACCGGATTGAGACAATACGACTTCTAGTCAATCTTGCCGCAACGAAGGGATGGGAAGTACATCACTTAGATGTTAAAACTGCCTTCTTACATGAGAGTTAAGTGAGACTGTGTATGTGTGTCAACCGGAAGGTCTCGAGGTGAAGGGGAGCGAAAACTAAGTTTATAAATTCAATAAAGCTTTGAACGGTTTGAAACAAGCTCAAGTGCTTGGAACATCAAACTAAACCAATTCTCGTTGAGCTGCAATTCTGTAAGTGTTCTAAAGAACCTTCGTATATTAGAAAGACGTTGAACCAAAACTTGTTGGTGGCAGAAGTGTATGTCGACAATCTATTTGTTACTGGAACTTGCAGAAACTGATCAACGAATTCAAGAAAGGAATGTTAGTCAAATTTGAGATGAGTGACCTAGGGGAAGCTTACCTTTTACATTGGCATAGAAGTATGACAATATGAATGTGGAATAAGCTTGAATCAGAATCGGTACACATCGAGAATACTTAGGGGAAGCAAGAATGAATAAGTGTAACCCCGGTTCATACACATATGGAGTTTGGGTTAAAGCTATCAAAGGAAGAAGAAGAAAAGAAAATTGATGCTACAAGCTTCAAGAGTAACATTGGCTGCTTGGATATCTACTTCATATGAGGCCTGATTTGTCATACAGTGTTGGAGTCTTGATTCAATACATGCATAGCCGTAGAGATTCACACGGAGTTGCATTGAAACAATGTCGTTGGTACCTTCAAGGGAGTACAAGCTACGGCTTAGTATTTTGAGCGATCAGATATGAGAATACCCAAGTTGGTTGGCTACAGCGATAATAGTTATAATGTCGATCCAGATGATGAAAATAGAACAACCGGTCCATATCTTCTACATTGGGACCTTTCTGATCACTTGTGTGTAGCAAAAACAAGACACTCTTGATTGTCCTCTGTGAAGCTGAGTTTATGGCATGGACTGAGGCTGCGAGACATGCTATAGGTGATTTACTTAGTGAAGTAAGGTCACGATTAGGATTGATAATCAATCTGCAATTGCTTTGACTAAAACCCCAGTTTTCCATAGAAGGAGCAAACATATACTCACAAGGATACCAACTTTGTAAGAGAATGTGTAGAGAAGGGATTCGTAAATGTTGAGCACATTTCTGGTGAAGACAGAAGCAGACACTCTAACAAAACGTTGGAAATAATGAAGTTCAAAGAACTGAGAGACTTTATCGGTATGTAAGATTTGGCTTAGAAGAATTTCAAACTTAAAGGAAGAACGTTGGATAAGCTTAAAGATTACTTGCGTTAACAAGTTTTCTAATCCCATTGTTTTGGTTATCTAAAGAGATTAAGTAATATCTAGTTGTGTTATACCTAATAAGTTTAGGAGTTTTTGTGTTGCCGTATAAAAAGATGCTAAGTTGTAATATAACTTATTAGTTGTGAGAGATTGAAAGATTAACATTCTTGAAATAGTTTTTCTTAAGAAGAGCTTTTCTTGGTTGAGTTTATTATATATATCATCTAATCACTGGAGTTAACGAGTCCTTTTTGACTCGGCTATGGATTTAGCATATGGTTTTTATAGTGTAAATGTTGCATAAGAAAATTTGTCAAGAAAAAAGTATAAATACCTGTTGGAACGTTACACAAGCAAAAGACTATTATTATTTGACAGTTTACTATAGTTGTTTTTGTTTTTGTCTTGCTTACAAGGTTATTTTAAAAACGAAGAAGCTACAAATGAAACCATTAATTTGGAAGGATGGCTAAAAACCGGAGATCTTTGCTACATCGATGAGGATGGGTTTCTTTTTGTCGTGGATCGATTGAAAGAACTAATCAAATACAAAGGCTATCAGGTAAATATTTATCTTTTATCGTATACGAATCAATAGTGTAAATTCGAAAAGGCACAGATTATAAATGGTTTGGATTTTGGCTAATAGGTGGCTCCAGCTGAACTAGAGGCTCTCTTGATTACTCATCCAGACATTCTAGATGCCGCTGTTATTCCGTAAACCCATTTATATAACCTTTTTTTTTTTACGTTTTAAAACATAACAATGTGAAGTTATACTTTTATTTATTTCCTGTTTTGTCTATCACAAAGGTTTCCTGATAAAGAAGCGGGACAGTATCCGATGGCCTACGTGACACGAAAGCTTGAGAGCGACCTATCAGAGAAACAAGTTATTGACTTCGTTTCTAAACAGGTACTACAAAATCACAAAAACGCAGTATATACTATAGCTACATCAAAATTTTAAGAATAAAATTGTTAATTGATGAGCAGGTTGCACCGTATAAAAGATAAGAAAAGTCGCATTTTATAAACTCCATACCAAAGAATGCATCCGGCAAGACACTTCGTAAAGATCTAATCAAACTCGCCACTTCTAACTTTGAAATGGCCTATTTGCTGGATTCTTCTTACTGGTGATGATGGTATTTATACTTTTTTTCAATAAGAGAAAAAATGTAAAAGCATATATATATATATGTTGAACAACTTAAAAGAAGGATTCTCTATGGCTCTCACAAAACCTTTAAGAACATTCTTCTTAAAAAGCAATACTCGTTTTGTACATATCGTTCATGGATCAGAATTTTTTGGTACCTTTTGTTGAGGTCCCAAATATTGTACATTCCTTAAAATAACGAAACAAGGCAAAGACATTTGACAACCGCATGAGATAGGCTAGTGCTTTAATTATAAAAATGTTCTTGTTATGCTCTTACTTAGAATATCGGTGGAAGTAATGTTGTAGGCCATGTTTGTGGTATTAGCATAACCTGGTTTTGAGATAAAGAGAAACCTGAACCAAAAGAACCAGGCCCACGTCCAAATTCTATCATAAGAACAAAGTACCTAAAATAGAATTATACATTAATTAAAGTTATTTTTTTGGTAAAATTTAAATTAGTTAGTTAACTTTTTTTGTGTGGAAAAGAAATTGTGTCTTTTGTAAGTGCAAATCTAATTAAGTTTGTTTTAAAAAAAAAAAAAATTTCATGATATCTCACATGAGATACTATTCGTTTTATTACTATTTAGATACTCAATATATATATAGAAGTAAAACATAAAATAATCCATTCGCCTTCCTTTCTAATACAGTGTATAATTGTTTCAAGATTCAATACATTCTATTTCATTTTTGAACAATTTATATCATATTCTTCTTCTTGCATCTCATCATTCAACACATATTTAATTTTTACACATTATAGTTGTTTTTTAGTAATACACTAATTTATTAATTAATTATTTTTTATATACCAAATTAAATAAATTAGTTTATTTTCATAGAGAATTAAAATGATAATTTTTTGTATAAGAAATAAAAATAATAATTATCTAATTCATAATAAATATTATTGATTTTAAATAACTAAAATATTATCAATTGTGACATGTGTCATTGGCCGTTCTCATTTTTTTTTTTTCACATGTTAAATCTATTAAACATCAAATGGTTAGAGCAGGATTAACGGGAGTCTCTTAAGGTGGAGTTCTTAGCTTTTCTAAGAAACGTTTCTTAGCTTTTAACTAAGTAAAAGTTAAGAACCGTCTCTTAAATAAGAACTCTAAGAGACATCTCTTAGCGGGAAAATGTAAAAAAAAAAAAAATTAAAAGACAAATTTTAACGTTAAGAACCCTACCTTAAGAGACCCGAGTTAATCATGGCCTTAATATCAACTAGTTTTAGACAACAACTCTATTGGAGTGAGTCAAGTGCTTTTATTCAATCCAGACTCCCATTATAAAATAGTGTAATCATTGCTATATCGTTTACTCTTGCTTACAATTTATTCATGCTTTTAAAAATTAATCCCGCTAACTCAATATAATATCCACCCTTCTTAGTTCATACAAGCATACGCCTAAAGAAAATGGTGGGATCCTTCTCCTCTGAGACCTCTCATGATTCAAGAAGTGGTTTCTGCAAATCAAACTCTACATTCTATACCAAACGCAACCCATTGAGCCTCCCAGCGAACCCTTCCCTCGACGTCACAACTTTCATCTCCTCTCAGACGCTTATCGTCCTTAGGTCCTCTAAGGCGTCGATTGGTGATGGTTCCGAAGACTTTGCTTGGTTTGTGGGTCTTTTGGTTTGTCGGTGGCTAGTTTCGGTGTTGCACACTAAAAGATTCAACTTAAGCTCTGATACCAAATAAAAGGAATAGAACGTGTTTGTGTTTAACCACGAAACTCAGCTTGACACAACACGACTTGTATAAAGAATATCTCTCTTTATTATGTTTAGAAACTAACTCAAAACTAAACACTTCAAACTATTCTATTTTCTTCTTATCATTGACAACAACTCATCAATGATATATATAGTGCTAGATAACTCCTATTTTCTATAGTATTAGATAACTCATAATTCTATAAGGATTGCACTAAACATTATTTCCTAAACCAACTTGTTATAGGAAACTTAGGCTCCAAGCTATTGAGGCTTATCTCCAACATTCTCCCTCTTAAGCTTCAAATTCGGTCTTGGACATGTCTTGAACTCCTATCAAGTTCCTCATCTCAGTAAACTGATCCGCGCCAAGCTTTTGTTAAAATGTCCGCCTTTTGTTCCACTCCCGGAAGTGTTGCACTTCGACTAGCTCTCTGTCGATGTATTCTCGTATGAAATGATAACGCTTATGAATATGCTTGCTCTTACCATGAAACACCGGATTCTTGGTGAGTGCAATTGCAGACATGTTATCAATCTTTAAGAGAACTTGTGATGTGTCAAAGCCTGTAATCTCGCTTAACAGATCACGTACCATATCGCTTGTCGTGCTGCTTCTGTTGCTGCCATAAACTCGGCTTCACACGTAGACAATGCAACTGTGTCTTGCTTCTGTGAACACCACGTGATAGGTGATGATCCATAGTAGAACATATGACCAGTAGTGCTTCTTCCATCGTCTTGGTCGATGTTATGACTACTATCACTGTATCCAGTGATTTCTTTTGATCCTCCACGCTTAAACTTCAAACCATATGCGACAGTTCCCTTGAGATATCGTAGTATCTGCTTCATTACTTTCGCCATGTGATTTACGAGGGCACTGCATATACCTGCTTGCGACTCCAACAGAAAAAGCTAAATCTGGACGAGTGTGTAACAAGTACCTTAACATCCACATTCCTTCTATAGCTCGTAGGATCTATCTCTGTTTCTTCTGTAGCATTTGAGACTTTCAGTCCAAACTCCATAGGTATCTGAGTTGGATTGGCACTTCTCTAATCCTGTTCGCTTAGAATTCCTTGCATAAGCCTTCTTGTTTAAGCTCAATTCATGTTTCCCCTGAAACACTTTAATACCAAGATAATAAGTGAGTTTTCCGAGGTCTGACATCTCAAACTTAGATGACATTTCTTTCTTGAAATCACTTATGGCTTTGAGACTATTGCCAGTGACGAAACAGATCGTCGACGTAAATAGCAACGATGAGAAGCGTTCCTTTCTCTTCCTTGCGATACACGGCTGATTCTTTTGCACATCTTTGGAAGTTCAAACCTTTTAAGACTTCATCTAACTTTGTGTTCCAAGCTCTTGGAGCTTGTTCTTAAGCCTATACAACGCCTTTGTAAGCTTATACACTTTGTGTTCTTCGCCTGTTGACTTCAAAACCTTCGGGTTGTTCAACGTAAACTTCTTCCTTTAACACACCATGTAAGAAGCTGTTTTGACGTCCAAGTGATGAATTTCCCATCCGTTTGATGCTGCTAATGCACTTAGCAATCGTATGTTTCTATACGAGTTACCGGTGCAAAAACTTCATCAAAGTCTATGCCAGATTCCTGTACGTATCCTTTAGCCACTAAATCTCGACTTGTATTTGTTGATAGTACCATCTGCATTCTTCTTTATTTGAAAATCCACTTGAGACTAATAATCTTTATCCCGCTTGGTTTATCAACTAGACTCACGTCTTGTTTTTGTTGATTGAGTCAATTTCTTCTTTACATGCTAATCTCCACTCCTTGTGTTCTTTAGCATCTATGAAACATCTGGCTCGTTGTGTGATCAACAAGAGTAGAATCTCACATTCCAGTGAAGCTTGAAGTATGTAGTCATTAAGATAATCAGGACGTTTTATTGTTCTGTCTGATCGTCTTAATTGAGGTTGAACATATTCAACTTTTTCAGTTTCTACTCCCTCTTGATCATGTTCTTGTTCAAGCTCGGAATGAGATTGAACAGAGTCAGACGTACCTGTGTCTTTATTATACTCGTTTTGAGGGATTTCCAGCATTGTATGGTCCATGACCTTCATGAATAACGTCTCCCCACGTCATTTGAAACATACCTGGATCGCCTCCATCATCTCTCTTCCAGTTCCAACTAGTTTTCTCACTGAAAACTACATCTCGGCTTACAACGATTCTTCTAGTTGAGGGATTATACAACCTATATGCCTTGGATCTTAGCTCGATTCCAAGATGCACTAATGGTGTGATCTATCGTCTAGTTTCTTCAGGTTTGCTGCTTCAACCTTAGAGTAAGCTAGACAACCGAAAACCTTCAAGTGTTCAAGGTTCGGTTTCTTCTTTTTAAGACATTCGTATGGAGTCATGTTAACAAGGGGCTTTTGTAGGCACCCTGTTAATCACGTATGTGTGCATGACGCACTGCTTCTCCCCATAAGTAGTTTGGTACCTTTCATCGCCTTGAGAGTGCTTCTTGTCAATCTCCATCAACGTCCTATTTCTCCTTTCCACGACGCCGTTCTGCTGCGGTGTGTAAGGAGCTGGTGAGATGCCTCCTAATCCCACTTTGTCACAGTACTCTTGGAACTCTTTCGAAGTGAATTCACCTCCTCTATCGGTTCTCAGAGTAATGATCTCTTCTCCAAGATCCTTCTATATCAGACTCTTAAACGTCTTGAACATACCAATCGCATCACTTTTTTCTTTCATCCAAGATCGTCCACATGTATCTTGAGAAGTCATCAATGATGACAAATATGTATCTGTTATGAGCGATGGTTGGTGGTGTTATCGGACCACATAAGTCTGCATGAAGAAGCTCGAGTGCTTTGGATGCTCGGTACATGGTAGCCTTTGGAAACGCTTGACGTGTTTGTTTGCCGACCAAACACGATTCACACATCTTCTTCTCTTCTCTGATCTCTGGTAAGCCGTAGATCATCTTCTGGTTGGACATGGCTTTCAACGTTTGAAGTTTATATGTCCCAACCTTGCGTGCCAGTTCCAAGTTTCAATCTTCAGTTCTTGTGTGTAAGCATATCGGTTTTCTAATCTTCAGACCAAATTTTGTAAAGTCTGTTGGACGACCGTATGACTTTCACCAAGAGTCTTCCACTTGGATCATATAGAGTCAAGTAATCTTGTCTCATTCTGACATCGCAACCAGCTTCCGTAGCTTGTCCAAACTCAAAATATTGCTCTTAGCTCGGGGATGTAGTAGATATCTGTGACGAGTTGTTGTTCGTTTGCTGTCTTTGCTTTGAAATAAATCGATCCTTTCCCTCCTATTTTAATGCATGATCCATCTCCGAACTTAACTTTAACCTTTTATATTTTGGTTGAGCTCCGAGAAGTATTGCTTGTTTCCGGTCATATGATTTCTTGCTCCATTGTCGAGGTACCATATTTCATCTTCATCCTTAGGGTTCACGTAATTCTTTGGAATGATATTCTCTTCATTCAAGAATACAATTTCGTGCATATAGAGGCTGGATCAGCTACTTCTGTCTCTGTTTTTTTGCCTCCTCTAACTTTTGTAATCTTTCTGGACATTGTGGAAGCCCAATGTCCAGGTTTATCACAACGAAAGCAAATTAGAGGTGATTTTTTCTTTCTTATCTTTCGATTGGAGAGAGTGATTTGTAGAACGTTCTTGTGAGTTGTATCTTCCTCTACCACGTCCCTCTGTATCCTCTGTCTCCTCTACCACGACCTCTATATCCCACCTCCTGTAGAACTATGTTGTTCTGAGCTTGCAAGTAACAGCTTTCCTTGCGGTTCTCCATAGTTCTCTTCCTCTCTAATACGTTCCTCATAGGCCTTGAGTCTTCCTATGATTTCTTCGAATCCTGTCGTCTTCAGATCGAGTACTTGCTCGAGAGAGGCAATAATATGGATGTATTTGCTTCTAGGTAGACTGTTTGAGAAAACTTCTTCAACGAGCTTGCTACTTTCTTCAATGGTTTCTCCTAGGGATGCAGCCTTTGCTGCTAACTCTGATAACTTTCCAGCAAAGTTATCTATTGTGTCTGAAGAATTCATCTTAATTCTTTCAAACTTTGACATAAGGGTTTGTAGTCGTGCCTCCTTGACACGCTCAGCCCCTTGATATCGCTTGCTTATCGCCTCCCATATCTTTAACGGTGAGTCTTGTTCGCCAACTTGCAGTATAAGATTCTCCGGAATGGACTGGAAATAGCAACGTTGTTGCGATATCGTTCTTGTTAGATTCATCTGTTCCCAGGTTGGACAGTTTCCCAAACCTTATGAATCCGTAACAGAACTTTCATCCTCATTGACCATACGGTGTAATTCGTAGAGGTAAGCATAGGACATTGGATCGAGATCGTTTTGTCAAACTCCTTTTGACGTGTGGTTGTTGTAAGATCTCCCCATAGCTCGGTTTCTTACTAACGAACGATTGATCAAACCCTTGTGCTCTGATACCAAATAAAAGCTTCAACTTAAGCTCTGATACCAAATAAAAGGAATATAACGTGTTTGTGTTTAACCACGAAACTCAGCTTGAACACAACACGACTTGTATAAAGAATAACTCTCTTATTATGTTTAGAAACTAACTCAAAACTAAACACTTCAAACTATTCTATTCTCTTCCTTATCATTGACACAACTCATCAATGATATAAATAGTGCTAGATAACTCCTATTTTCTATAGTATTAGATAACTCCTAATTCTATAAGGATTGCACTAAACATTATTTCCTAAAACCAACTTGTTATAGGAAACTTAGGCCTCCAAGCTATTGAGGCTTATCTCCAACACACACATCCTAGTGATGTGGCCTTCTCTTGGTTGTCATGGTACTGTTGCGGCTCCTAGCTTTCTTGCAAGTCATCGAGCAGTTACTGGTTCACGGGCTGCGGCCATTTTGTTCCCTACTTCTTGCTTCCAGTCTTTGTTTGTAGATCAGTGTCTCTCGACCTTCGTCCGGGGTGGCTCTGTCAAAGTTTGTGCTCTAAGTCCCTTCTTCTATAGTATTGTGCTTCATGAAGGTGATGCTTATAATTTTTGAGGAAATCATTGAGACCTAGCTACTCTAAAAGCGACACGGGAACTCCTGACATCCGAAGCAACGAAGAAAACTTCACTTTCTCGTGATCGTTGTTGATGGTTGAGAACAGAAATCAATTTCTTATGTTTACTAAAAGTAGATTAGCGGAACGTGATGGGTTTAGTGGGTGGGTGAAACTAGTTTGTAATATGTAGACTATGAAGCTTTTGGTTAAATCGAGCTTGTAACCGAAATCTATTCCGGTTACGGGCTGATTTTAATATATATTTTTAAAATTAAAAAAATCTACTAAAACGATACACAATACACAAATAACATAATTGTTATTTGACATTTTACTATTTTGTTTTTGTTGTGCTTATAAGATTATTGTATTTTATTATTATTTTCATGTGAATCATTGATTTTTGTATGTATATATGTTTCCGAAATGCTAGGTAGTAAGAGATTAAGCATATGATTGATGAATGTAAATGTTATGTAGACAATGTTAGAATAATTATTGGAACGTCACACAAATAAAAGAATTATAATTTGACAGTTTACTATTGTTATTTTGCTTATAAGGTTATTTTAAAAACCAAGAAGTTACAAATGAAACCATTAATTCGGAAGGAATGGCTAAGAACTGGAGATATCTGTTACATCGGTGAAGATGGGTTTCTTTTTGTCGTGGACCGATTGAAAGAACTAATTAAATACAAAGGCTATCAGGTTAAAGATTTATCTATTATTGTATAATGAATCAATGGTGTAAATTTTAAAAAGCACATGTTTTAATGGATTGTATTTTTGGCTAATAGGTGGCTCCAGCTGAACTAAAGGCTCTCTTGGTTACTCATACCAGACATTCTAGATGCCGCTGTTAAAGCATCATTATCCATCGTTTCTTAAGGGGGTTCTTGCACTGTTCGCTGGGCCCCACTGACATGTAGGGTCCGTGAACAGTGCAAGAACCGCTTCTTAAAACTACTAAATAAGAACGTTTTTGAAGGGTTTCTTACACTGTTCACGGGCCCCACTGACACGTGGCGACCCGTAATGGTTCGTTTTTATTTTTTATTTTTTTTTAAATTAGCAAAAAAAACAAAAAAAAATTAAAAAAAAAATAGGAACCCCAAATGGGGTTCCATGGATAATGATGCTCTTATTACGTAAACCCATTTTTATCTTTTTTTTTTTTACTTTTTGAAAGATAACAACGTGAAGTTATTTATAGATTTCATGTTTTGTCTATCGCAAAGATTTCCTGATAAAGAAGCGTGTCTATTAGGGGTGAACGGGTCGGATATCCATAGTATTTGTGGATATCCAGATTCGTCGGATCCGTAAAATTGCTATTTGGATATCCGTGGTTCGGATATCCGGACCAAAATCCGGATATCCGTGGATATCCATATTCGTTTTCAAAAAAAAAAAATTAAAATTTTAAAATTAAATTAAAAATTAACTAATTTATTATTTATTTTATTTTATTTATTTTACATAAAGATTATATATAATATATATTGATAAATATAATTTATTTTAAATATTTTAAATATATATAGTGGGTCCAGATCCGGATCCGGATATCCAGACCTAAAATTTTACTATCCGGACCCGCCGGATCTGTAAAATCACTATTCGGATCCGGATTCGGACCCCCCCCCCCCCCCCCCCCGGATATTCATTTTTTGGAGCGGATCGGAACGAATCCCGAATTGGATCACGGATAGCGGATATTAAGTCCGAGCCCTAGGGACAATATCCAATTGCCTACGTGACACGAAAGCTTGAGAGCGACCTATCAGAGAAGCAAATCACTGACTTTCGTGTCTAAACAGGTACCACGAAATTCACAAAAACTATATATGTATATAGTATATACTATAGTTTAGTTGTTATACTTGGATGGTGAATATTAAACTTTCTAACGATAAATATTTTTGATTTGATGAGCAGGTTGCACCGTATAAAAAGATAAGAAAAGTCGCATTTATATACTCAATACAAAAGAATGCATCCGGCAAGACACTTCGCAAAGATCTAATCAAACTCGCCACTTCTAAAATTTGAAAGAGATCTCAATTTGAAATGATCTATTTGCTGGATTCTCACTTCTTACTAATGATGATATTTATATCTTTTTCAATAAGAGGAAAATGTAAGAGCATATATATGTTGAACAATTTAAAAGAAGATATTTAACACATATTTAACTTTTACACAGGTTTTGTTTAGTGATACTCTAATTTATTAGTTAACGATTTATTTTTTATATATCCAAATTAAGAAATTAGTTTATTTTTATAGATAATTTAAAATATAAATTTTCATATAAAAATAAATTATTTAATTTATAATAATAATAGGGAGGTTTTCATTTCTAGCATAAATTTGATATCACTTTACAAATTTATCTTTAATGAATGACTATTTTCAAAAATACCTTAGTTTTTTGATGAAAATAAATTTAACTAATTTTTTAAATATTTATAAAAAAATAGAAACTAAACTTCATCTCTTTAACACTAAACCCTAAACAATAATCATTAAAATGTAAACCTAAATGTTAATATATTTTTGATAATGTGTATTTTTATAAAATGGTACTAAACTTACGTCCTTCTTATCAATTTTTCATAATAATATTGGTTTTAAATAATTAAAAATATAATAAATTCTTTAGAAAATAACATGTGTCGGTTGGTAGTTCTCATTTTTATTATTATTTCACATGTTACATCTATCAAACAGTTAATGATTAATATCAACAAAATTTACATTTAACACTCTACTGTAATGATTCAACTACTCTTATTCCACACTCCCATTATAAAATAATGTAAGTTATTGTTAGGGCATTATTATCCCTAGAATCTCAAATAGGGTTTATATTTTTTTTTCTTTTTTTTTGCTGATTAAAAAAAAATTGAAAACAACCAATCGCGTATAGTGGGGTCCGCAAACAGTGTAAGAAACTCTAAAACCGGTTCTTATTTAGTAATTTTAAAAAGCGATTATTGTACTGTTCATGGGATTCATGTGTCAGTAGTAGGGTGCACAAACACTGCAAGACTCCTCTTAAAAACCCCGGATACATGCTCGTATACGGTGAGTCTCGTTACAATTTATTATGCTTCAAAAATTAATCCCGGTAACTCAAATATAAGATCCACCCTTCTTAGTTCATACAAGCATACGCCTAAAGAAAATGGCGGATCCTTCTCCTCTGAGACCTCTCATTGATTCAAGAAGTGGTTTCTGCAAATCAAACTCTACATTCTATACCAAACACAACCCACTGAGCCTCCCGGCGAATCCTTCCCTCGACGTCACAACTTTCATCTCCTCTCAGCCTCACCGTGGCACCACCGCCTTCATCGACGCCGCCACTGGCCACACCTTGACCTTCTCCGATCTCTGGAGAGCCGTCGATCGTGTCGCCGAGTGCCTCCACCATGAAGTCGGAGTACGGAGAGGCGACGTCGTCCTCATTCTCTCTCCGAACTCCATCTACATCCCTGTCGTCTGCCTCTCCGTCATGTCTCTCGGCGCCGTCGTCACCACCGCCAACACTCTCAGCACCGCCGGTGAGATCTCCAGACAGGTCGCCGACAGCAACCCGACGCTCGCATTCACGACGGTCCAGCTGGCACCGAAACTCCCCGCCGGTTTATCCATCGTTCTCACCGACCAAAGCGAGGAGAAGACTCGCGGAGTGGTCGGTGTTGTGTCTGAGATGATGAAGAAGGAACCGAGAGGGCAGCGAGTGAGAGACAGAGTCAAAGAGGACGACACGGCGGTGATGCTTTACTCGTCAGGTACTACAGGACCAAGCAAAGGAGTGATGTCATCTCACAAGAACTTAACTGCTTACGTGGCGAAAATGCTTACGGTCAAATCCATGCACGGGACATTCATATGCACCGTCCCCATGTTCCACACATTCGGACTATTAACATTCGCTATGGCCACCGTAGCCATTGGCTCCACGGTGGTGATCCTCCGGAGATTCGAGCTCAACGACATGATGGCAGCGGTGGAGAAGTACAGAGCCACGACTCTGCTTTTGGCACCGCCTGTTTTGGTGGCTATGGTCAACGAAGCAGATAGTATCATGGCGAAGTACGATCTTAGCTCACTTAAAACGGTTAGGTGTGGTGGAGCGCCGTTGAGCAAGGAGGCCACGGTAGGGTTTTCAGAGAAGTACCCGACGGTCCATGTATTGCAAGCGTATGCGTTGACGGAGTCTAACGGTGGAGGAGCTTTCATCGATACGGTGGAGGAGAGCCGGAGATTCGGCACGTCGGGGTTGTTGACATGTGATGTGGAGGCGAGGATCGTGGATACGAATACGGGTCGGTTCATGGGAGTTAACCAAACGGGTGAGCTCTGGCTCAAGGGCCCGACCATTGCAAAAGGTAAATGTTAATGTTATTAGAGCATCTTCAACTCTAGCACCTTCCTTATTTTGGGTGTTTATTTTTTTTTTCTTCATTTTTTTCTATAAAAAAAATTAAAGCGAACCAATCACGGGCTGCCATGTGTCAGTGGGACCCGTGAACAGTACAAGAGCTGGTGCTTAATTAGGAGCTTGTATGTTTATTGCATGTTTCTTAGCATGAGGTTCTTAGCTTTTCTAAAAGACGTTTTTTAACTTTTAACTAAGCAAACTTAAGAACCGTCTCTTAAATAAGAGACGTATAGGCCATCTTTAACCCGGGTCTCTTAAGATGGGGTTCTTAATTTTTTTGTCCTCTTTTTAAATTTTTTTTTTTTAATATTTTTCCGGATAAGAGACGTTTCTTAAGTTTTCTTAGTTAAAATTAAGAAACGGTCTATTAAAAAAATAAGAACCCCTTGTTAAGAGACCTGCATTAATATTGCCCTAAAAGATGTCTCTTAACGGGAAAATTAAAAAAAAAACGTGAAATTATAAGTTAAGAACTCCACCTAAGATACCGTGGATAAACATGGCCTAAGAGCTCGTGCTTAAGATTTTGGTGGGCCCACCCATCAAGCACCCCTTAAGCACCCCTTAAGCAACCCCCATAATGGTGCTCTTAGGCCACGTTTATCCAGTGTCTCTTAGGCGGGGTTCTTAACTTATAATTTCACGTTTTTTACTTTTTTTTTATTTTTTTTTTAATTTTCCCTAAGAGACGGTTCTTAAGTTTTTTTAGGTAAAAGTTAAGAACCGTCTCTTAGAAAAGATAAGAACCCCATGCTAAGAGACATGCAATAAACATGCCCTTAGTTGGCTCGTGGGCTATTCTCGATTTTTTTTAATTGGTGCATAAATACATACATATAATTTGTTAAAAAGATATACTATTTTAAAAAAATATTATGTGTGTATGTAGAAACTTAATAAAGTACATGAACACCCTTCTAGTTTATGAGTGCATGTGTATGGGCATGTGCAATCCCTCTAATTTATGAGTTGTGCATGTGTACGGAGAAGCTTATAAAAAACATTATGAGTGCATGTGCAATTTCTAATTTAAAAATGCAAGATTGGGTTAATTTCAAGTAATAAATCTAAATATAGATACTACTGTTACCTTATACTGGTAAGCTTAAAAGATTTTTTATGTAAAAATTATATTTAATTTATATAAAATAAAAGATCGGATCTACCCGTATTTGATGTCAAGCTTTGAAGTAATAAGTAGTAACGGACGTTGCATGTGGGTTGGACTGAGTGTGATAAAATTTTTTTTTTTAAATGAATCATCTATGATTTCAAAATGTTAGGTAGCAATTTATTTGTATACGTAAAATGGATGTTTTGTAGAGAAATTGGTAGCAATGAATGTGTTAGTTGAAGAACACGACAAAAAAATATGTTATTTGAAGAATTTTTGAAATTAACAGATTTACTTTTGTATGTATCCGACTATTCGTATATGTTGATGTTAAATTCAATCTCGTCGTGGAGTAGATGTTAATTATAAGTATTTGTTATAAAATAGAGAAATTGCTACAAATATCTTAAAGTTAAGTATTACTTTTCAAAAATATTATCAATCAAAAATATATTAATTTGAGATTATATTTTAGAAATTATTGTTTAAGTTTTTAGTGTTAAAAGGGTGCGATTGAATTTCTAAATATTATATAAATATTTAGAAAAAGTAATTTAGTCTATTTTCATCATAAATTTAAGATATTTTTGAAAATATTCATTTATTCATGGTAAATTTAAAAAATGATATTAAATTGTGAACCGAAATTTCTCCAATAAAATGATGAATCTCTATTGGTACATACAACACAAACAACAACTTTTTTTTCTTTCTTACAAGGTTATTTTAAAAACCAAGAAGCTACGAATGAAACCATCAACTCTGAAGGATGGCTAAAACAGGAGATCTTTGCTACATCGATGAGGATGGGTTTCTTTTTGTCGTGGATCGATTGAAAGAACTAATCAAATACAAAGGCTATCAGGTTAAACATCAAATCTTTTTGTAATATAATGGATCAATGTCGCAAGTTATTAAAGTAAAACTGGACTGAATAATCAGGTGCCTCCAGCTGAACTAGAAGCTCTCCTAATCACTCATCCAGACATTATCGATGCTGCTGTTATTCCGTACATAACCTTTTAACATTCACTATGTTTTCCATTGAATATTTTTTTTTGCCTTTGAAACATCAAAACAACATTAGGTTTACTTTCTCTTAATTACAAGGTTTCCGGATAAAGAAGCAGGACAATATCCAATGGCTTACGTGACAAGAAAGGTTGAGAGCAATCTCTGTGAGAAACAAGTTATTGACTTCATCTCTAAACAGGTACTTGTACTTTGTACTTTGTAGTTGTTATTTTGAAGGTTGTTAAGAAAATAATAAACAATTGATTTTGTGAGCAGGTGGCACCGTATAAAAAAATAAGAAAGGTCGCGTTCATAAACTCCATACCAAAGACTGCTTCCGGCAAAACACTTCGCAAGGATCTAATCAAACTAGCCACTTCTAAACTTTGAAATTATCTTATGAGCTAGGTTCTCACTTTTACTAGTTTTTTTTTAATAAGTGAGAAGTTTCTAATAATGTTGAATTCATTTAAAAGAAGACTCATAAATATGTTGAGGCAATTTGCTAGTTGGTGTTTTCTTGTCTACCTAGTCATTACTATTATTTATCTGAAATATCCACAGAAAAAGATATGCAACAAACCCTTCAGCACACCTTTAGGTTTAGCCATTTTGGGACATTAAAGCTGTGGCACATTAAGACCATGATTAATGGTGATTCTTAGAGTGGGGGTTTTTAGTGTAATATAAGATACGTATCTTAATTTTTAATTAAGAAAAACTAAAAAACGTCTCATAAATAAGAGATATAAAAGACGTCTCTCATGGTCTAAAAATCTCAAATTGGTCTCTCCCATTAATCATGCTCAAAGTATCTACCGGATTATCCAGCCTAGTTGGGTAGAAGTTGAACCGGATTGGTTAGGTTCATAGAAGAAATAGTAGATTTAGATATTTTGCTATGTATAAGAACAAAATGATCAATCTTGTCACTTGCCAAGGCCGAGTAGGACCAATCGAATAAAACTCAACTATGATTATTTTATTTGTAAATTGAATCATGGGGTAGGTCAAAAGATAATTGAGTTGGATCTTGGATGTATACCAACCACGGTTGGCCATAACATGTTTTAATCAGGACACTAAAACTGATTAAATAATATTAAAAGCGTAGCATGTGTTTACCAAAAAAAAAAGAATCGTAGCATGTGACGATTCTTTTTAGAAAATAATTTAGCTGGTATGTGATATGACTTACGAGATATGACCTTACAAGATGAATAATGGAACTGATTTCGTGTTTCATTTTTTAGCTAGACAAATCTAATTTTGTTGAACGATGAGGCCCATGAACTAATGGACCATAGGTTCAAAACCTGTATGGGTCAGGACTCAGCCCGGAACTAAAACTAGAAAGACCACAAAGGCAATGCTATCATTATACCAACTTGTAAAGCACACAACCTCAAAACTCTAGCAAGAAGCTGTGTGCACCTTCCTTATCTCACACTTCCCGGTTAGTTAACTAGTTTTTTGGCTAACAGATAAATGACTTCTTCTACATAAATCTCTGTCAAAACTGAATATATTGATATACAAACTGCAAGACTTACATATAATCTTTGTTTCTCTCTATATATAAAAACATAAATGACCCTTGTATGTAAAACCTTCTTCAGAACGCATAAAAGTGTTACAAAACTAGAGACTGAAGCTTTTTCAGATCAAAGAGAGGGAAGATATATGAAACCGATGAAGCTCCTTTGCAGGACATACTCATGGAGGACACAACATGGTTCTTCTTCACATCATCATCCTCATTATCACCATGACCATACAAACACCTCTTTTTCAGCAACATGAGGATGTGATCCAACAAACTTCCATCGCAAGGAACCTGTAAAGGGCCACAAATGGTGGAAACCAAACTCTTCCTCTGCCATCTCCAATAAGAGCTGAAAGATTGGATACTTCAGATAATCCAACGGCAAAACAAACCTCCTGCCATCTCGGGTGTACACAGCGAAGTGTCCTTTCTTCCACTTCCTCCATTTTTCCATCATATCCGTAAGTCTAAGACTCTTGCAAGATCCTCTCTTCATTGTTTTGACTCTGATCTCTTTGTTCTTTGAGATGTTTACCAATATAATACCGTTGTGTATACTGTTTGTTAATCTGTTACTGTCTGAAACTATACCTTCCTCTCTCTCCATGTATATATACTACAAAATGTGATTAGTGTTTGTGGCCAAAAAGAAGGATTAAGAATATGTGGAAGGAGTGAGGTAGCTGAGTGGAAGGAGTGAGGTAGCTGAGTGATTTTGTTATTATTTGGGTTAAAAAAGATTATAAATGTATCATGTGACCAAAGTAAATATTTTTTATTTTTTTATGGTCTTGCAGCATAAACAATTAAGTTGTTGGCAGAAGACTGAGACAAGCCATAAAACTAGGATATTTATATCTTACTAGTTAAATATTAAATAACAAATGAAACAAAAGATACCCCTATAATATTTATAATGAATATACATGGAATCTGCTTCAATAATGTTTTATGGACCAATTGAACCAATATATAATATTAATGTAATGCAATGATAATAGTATAAACTTCAGTGTGTTTAGAATTTTGTTTACAATTATAAAACTTGGTAATAAAAAAGTTAGTTATATATTAATGTAACACAATGATAATAGTATAAACTTCAGTGTGTTTAGATTTTTTTTGCAATATAAAACTTGGTAATAAAAAAGTTAGATATTGTATTATTATTTAATTGCGAGTGGTAGACTACATTTTACATATAATTGAGACCACAAAGTATAAGTTTGTGAGAAGGTAAAAGGAGATGTGGTGACAAGAATAGAGCATGTGAGATGTGACCGTTTAGAGCAAATTGCTGCTGCTTTTTAGCTATATTAATGTCCTCAACTTCTCTATTTTTTCACTTTCTTGTGTATATATCTCCCTTCTTCTTGTCCTTTTCCAAGTCACATGAATCCTACAAGCCTTCACTTTTCAACTATGCAGCTACTAGTAGTACACCGTTATAGTTTTCATTCAGTGCTCTTTGTGGTCCTTGTAGATGAATTTTAAGCCAAAAAAATCTCATGGCGAGTTCGGATGGACATGCGAGAGAATCATAATTCATAAACATGCTGGACATGAATGATATTATGGTGAAAACTATAACGGTGTACTACTTGTAGCACTAATTTAAATTTTCTTTTTACTGGAGAAAGCATAACATAATCAGCTTTTGGTGGTTAACAATTTCGAAACATGCGTGATTCGTTGACGTGCTCACTATTCTGGGACTGAAGACAATATTTTGATGATAAAGAATTTATTTAAATAAAAATTATATAAAATATGCTTTTATAAATGTCAAAACGATTTAATCGAATCATAAATAAAATAACAGTAAGAGATATTATATATTATTTTATGAGGTGTTAAAACTTTATTTATATGTAAATAATATATTTAAAATTGAAAATTTCTGTGATATAACAAATTATCTATTAATTAATTAAGTATATAAAATATAACTTTAAAGTTATAAATTTATATGGTAAATTCACAAAATTAATTATGTATGAAATGACTCAAGAAAATATTTGATAAAATATAGATAAATAAAAAAAAAAGCAAAAAATATAAAAATACAATAGTACATCAGTTTAGAATATATGATAAAAAGTGGTCAAACAAACCAAATATTCGTTAAAAATGCTCAAAAAATCATATACATATATTGTTTACCCCTTAAACGTATACCATGATTCCCCAAACAATATTTGTCAAAAAGATTAACCAAACTAATAGAAGTCAAATACATTATACTTTGATCAAAGTGAACACACAAATGGAAAATGAGACCCTAAAGTTTATTATGTGAGGGGCCGAATGCACGGCCTGTTTGTTGAATCCCTTACATTATTCTATAACTCACTTTGATTATAAGGTATTGTTTATCAAATACTAGTTCATTTACGTAAATACACAACACTTTCGAAATTATATTTTCTTAAATTATTAACTAGTTAAATATTCCATATTATCATTAAAAAGTCGAGGTAAAAAAAAAAGATAAACGCTTATAAGAAAGGAAATTGTATGGTATAATCATTAAAAAAATTGTAATTCACTCAAAAACCATAACAAAACTATGGTTAGGATATAGTGTGTATTTTATATAATATTTACAATAACTACCGCCTATATAATAATAATCTATTGATCTATTTCTTTTTCATTTTTTTCATTCTCTTTCATCATTGTTTTTTCTTATTCCCATCACAATTCATTTCATATATAATTTATTATATATAATATAAACTAAATCAAAAGATCATATGAAAAAAAATTACATATACCATATATTGAAAATTTCCAAACTAAAATAAATTTTTCACGAAACAGAAATTTTTTCTTACAACATTTTTCTAGTTCTATCTATGTTATTTGAATAGAATAACACTCTTCTCTTCTTCATTCTTTTTAAAAAATTCCTTTTCCATATGTTGTTCTTCCTCTTTCTTCTTCTCCCATGCTTTTCTTTCTTTTCTTTTCATCCTCTTACTCCTCCTCTACCTCATCTTATTTCTCATTTTTTTCTTTACTTCACTTTTTTCTTCTCAATCCCTTTCAACTATAATATCCACCACGACCAGTACCGCGCCTTAACAGAAGCGAGGGAAGCTGGTGCTTCCGGCCGTCCATATAATAGTTTAACGGCCCTCATTATAACATAAGTTTTTCAGTAGCTGTAATGGTTGTGGTGCTCTTATTCCGTCAAGAGGTAGGGAGTTCAATATTCCTGTGAACACTTTAAATTTTTTTATAACTAATAGGCCACGTTTTCATTTTTGCTTCTAGTCTTACAACTACTAGGACCAGCTCTGACGCACTGACCACTGGTTATTGCATCATAGCCATCTTTTTACTCTCCATCACTTTTTTGGTTCCACTTTTTTCCACTACGGTTAGTTAGTAACATGATTGGAATCGATGAACAATTTACCGTTTTATTTTACTATATTTTAAACTTGTAGAATAGATTTTTAACACAAAATATATTGTATTTATTGCTATTCTACTTGTAACATCACCCCAACTATTACTGATTATTTCATCACATTTTCCAATGTTTTTTTTTACTAAACTCATATATCACAACTATAATCAATTGTTCTATACTATTTGTGTCATAAATTAGTATAGTATAATTTAGAAATCGGTTTTGCTATGCGTCACGCGCTGAAAGGAGCATTTGGTCCATTTATTTGTGAATTGTCACATCTGAATTTACTTATTATATGGTCATTTGGTGAATATTAACTCTCAATATGTGTTATCTCACAATTCACCTAAAAGAAATGGATATTAGTTTCACATATATCATCTTCAATACCCTATTCACACATATTATATAATGCAAGTAAGTAAACAGAAATTCGAAGTAGAAAAATTATAGATAAAAAGTTTAGAACCGAGAGTTAGCTATGAACAAATTTGTACATATAGTGTCCTCGGAAGCTCTCTGCTGCTGAAAAACACATGCAGAGTTTAAAACCATATTGCAACCAATAACTCATTTACTTTCAACACATTATTTTCTCTAAAGATGCCAGATTGACGCCAAATGCTAACAGAAAAGTAGATTGTCAGACTCTAAAAACCATAAACCCTAGATTGCCTGCTCAGCCAGCCCTAACGTCTCTCAGATCTCTAAGCAGTAGCCGTGAGCAAACTGCACATCTTCATCAGGAGGTGAGTTTTGTGCTAAGTAAGACAAAAATTGCAACTTCTCATAACGTCTTTCTTTACATAGACAGTGGATAGACGAACGTGAACCTTGCGAATCGCTGGAAATACTAAAATGCTAAGGTGACAAGCGCACAGATTACAAAGAGTCAAAGACTACAATCATGACCACAAATAACAGCTCATTAATAATATGTAACTCATGAATATTGTGAGTGAACCTTTAGTAAGTAAGTTAATAAAACTCAAACAGTGTAGGACTATTAAACATAACTCATGTCAAGCATCAAGGCAAGAACATGTTGATGGTGTGAGATATTATGAACATTCATGAATCCACAGTGCTCACTTCATCTAAGTTCGTCTCCTCTCATTTCCCCTTCTCTCAGTGTCGGGTCGGGTTATAACTTTCCAGATCCATACCATATTTGACCCGACCTGAATTTAGAAGCCCATATCGTAATGAGTAAATGATGTGTTACGTAAACATACGTTGGCCTTCGGACCATTAATAAACTAAAAACTTGAGTTTTGTTGACAGAAATGTTGCCATGACGTGTAGGGAAGTAAGTGGAGGTAGATCATTTGTGTTTTTACTCAATAAAATTGTTTTAATTTGGGGTACAATGTCTCTTTATCCTCAAAAAGTGAGTTTTAAGAGAAAGTTGTATGCGATGTTGTGTTGTGGATTATTGTTATTTTAATCTTTACATCAAAAACATACACTCAAGAATTTCACCATGAGGCACATGAGCTATGGTTGTTATTAACACAGATTGACCGGTTCAGCCGCAAACTCTGGTGGTTCTACAATTAATGCTACACATTTGTTTGTGGTTTCTCCTCGACTGCGTTACATGTTGAGTTCACACCCTAGACAAAAGCTTTAGAGGTCAGAAGACCAAGGACTTGACTAGTGTAACTGTATCGAATGCGGCTGCGTGCATTTACAGATACGGATAGTTGCGATTTGAGATGTTACAAGTACAATGAAACAAAATAATAATAATGTGTTTGCAAGATACTTATGATTAGTTAACTATTAATTACATTAATGATTAATAATAAATTAGCAATATCAATATTTTCTATAATTATTAAAATATTAAAAATTATAATATAAATTATATTTATATAATCATAGTATTCACTTAAAAAATATTTTTGATTTAAAATTTTATAATATAAATTAAAACATAATATTAAATATTAGCATTATACTATTCAATTTAAAATTTTAATTAAATATTTTACTTTTTCTATTTCTATAGTTTTTCAAAAAAAAATTATTTACCTTCTTGTAACCACAAACGCTAACTGGAAAGTAATTTTTTATTTAAGAAGTTTTGAAGTGATATAAAACGATTTACAATATTTTTGTGATTGCTTCAAAAAAGTGAGAAACTGCTACCACCCACAAAGCGTAGCGTTTAAGGAAAGTAACGGCGAAACTAGTCAATTCCTAAGTGACACTGATATGAAACTGACATTATAGGTTTCAGGTCTGGAAAATTATAGGATTTGATTCAGAATCTCACTATATTCAGAAATATATGTATTGAGAAAATATTAAAACTATATAGTATCTCGCATCAATATGTTGAATCACTATAAAAATATACTCATGAGTAGATTTTGACACGTTTCATATATGTGTTGGATGGATATGATTTGATCTGATTTACTCTTCAGCTATTTAAATGAAAGATGAAAAGTAAGAAACTTATATATTTTAGATTGCTAACAAATTTCATTGCATTCAATTTTTAGATTAAATAAATATCGTTTTACTTGGTTCCTGTGATATCATTTTGATCTGGAGTTCAACTTGGTGCACTTAATTGTTTGTTTGCGATCAAATTAAATAAAAATAATTTCCTCAAACTAGCAGCAAAAACGATTGCTTTGTTTGGTAAGTGTCGGCATAGTGACCGCCCTTATGATGCCTAAATTACAAAGTTCGGTATTGTTACGCGTCGCGAGTACATCAAACGTCTCAATTTATTATTGTGGCACGTCGACTTGAATCTTTCAACCGAACACGACTCATAATACTATAATAAATTTTTAGCAGATTCCAAAATAGTGCCTTCTCAATGGCCCCATCTGTTTACATTTTTATTCAAATAATATGATAAGTTCTGTCCGTAATGGATATAATTTTTGGTGATTCGATATGTATCGTCTGAATAATCAGTGTCTTAGATATTTTGGAAAATTTTAAGTTCTTAACCGGATATTTAATTTGATCCATAAAAATAAAATAAAATTAATAATAAATTAAAAATCCAAAATAATATAAATAATAATATTCATTAAAAAATAATTTTGAAAATTTTAATAACTAATATAATAAATAAAAATACTGTAAATTTACATAAAATGTAATATATTATGTATATAATAGATCAGATCGGATATTCATTCCTAAAAATATTAGTATTTATGATTTTTTTATGAATATTACATTTTAATATTTGTTTTGCTTCGTAAAGTCACGTATATCCGAATTTTTTGATTCGAATCGAAACTGATAATGAATAGAATCAGAATTTAGTGATATTTTGCTCGGCCCTAGCTAGAGAAGCCGAAAGTGACACCACAAACATACAACTGCATACATTTACTTAGTTGACTGTTTGACGCAAAACGCAGATGTGTTAGAAAGAAAATCTTATAAAAAATAAATCTGCGTTTTTTAATTCCTTTTTAATTCTTATAAAGATAATACTCCTTCCGTTTCATATTAAGTGTCGTTTTAGAGAATTTTTTTGTTACAAAATAAGTGTCGTTTTCAACTTTCGATGCAAAATTTATTAATTTTATGCTGCAGTTTATTTTTCTATTGGTGAAATATGGTTAAATGTATAGATAATTGTGTTTTTATATAAAAAATATGCAAAATTAATTGTTTTCTTAATTCGTGTGCAAAAAATTAAAGTGACACTTATAATGAAAAAAATGATTATATTATAGGAGAAATATTAAATCAACCAAAAATAAATGCCATATTGAACCTGATAGTTTTTATGAAGAAGAGGTATTTTTATTGATTATTCTCTCTTTGCTCAACTATTACATCATCAATGCTATTTATAGAGAATTACATTAGGTCATGCAGTATCATCAACTTTATCTTCTAGTGCTGTGAATCTATTTGCCGTTACAAGGTGATGAGCTGTAGATGAGGTTGAGTGTGCTTTTGCTTTTACGGACAGTCCTTCTAGTTTCATGTTTTGACCAACTCTGTCTTCTTCCTTGGTGCAGGCTGGCATTTTGGTGAGCTGAGGAGAACTGTTGATGGGCTTGGACGTCTTGAGCTTCCAGATCAGAGTGGAACTCTCAGTGGGCTTGGGCTGAACTTTATTAGAACCTAGCTTAGCTTATGAAACGTGGCTTACGAAGTCTAGTGACCCCACGTTACCGACATTCAAGCAATAAGCCTATCAAAACCGACCTTAACTTCTTGTGTAGGCCCCTTTAACGCTTTTCAGCCATGTGTCGACCATGTATTGGCTACGTCTACTTTTTTCAGCATTGATTTACTATTTTTTTCTACGTCGAGTGAATTATTCCTTGAGACGCGTCGTGCTAGTAATGGCTAGTAAAAAGCTATTTACTCCTTATTTATTGAGAGGGTATGGTACTTTTACATCTCACAGACATAACGTGAAAGGGACTTCATATAATTGGGAAAACAAACTTTAAATCTTTTGTCTAAGAATTTGCTTAACATTCGAAACCTGCATTCCCCCATCCTTAGTTGAATTCAAAACTTTATATTTTATTTCACATATTTTCTTAATGTCAGTATTTCACAACAAGTATGTAAAAAAGACTCCAAGACAAAAGTTCTAAAGTACAAACATAACATAGACAAGATTAGTGATGTAAAGAGTTCCAAGTAAACTCTCTTCTGTTATGTGTCTCTTATTTAATTAAATTAATAACAAAATAAACTATAGACACATTTTATGTTTCCTTTAACAGTTTTAAAAATAAAATAAAATAAAAATGAAAGGAAGAACTTCAACCACGTAAACAATCTTCCATAGATATAAAGTACACGAGTATGCAATATTCAATATCTAATTTAACTTTTCACATATCTTTTAACAAAGAACAAAAAAATGGATGATTTAATGACATTCTAGTCTACCGACTTAAAGAAAATAGGACCATTCTGCAATTTAAGAAAATAAACAACCCATTTTGCTATATTAAAAAGGCAATTTAATCTTTACAGCGTAACCTCCGCGTTGGCATGGACCCTCTGGCTCACACTATAAAACCCACTCTCTGTCTCTCATCACAATACTCATCACAGCTCTTTATAATCACCTTAAAAGCAAAGCTAAAGCTAAACCGAGCTTGAAGATTCCTCGTTAACAGTTCAGTGTAACCAGAGTAAAATATGGCTGAAGAGTACAAGAACGTCCCTGAACACGAGACCCCAAAGATCACCACCACGGAGGAATCATCGGCCGCGACGGGAGAGGTTAAGGATCGTGGTTGTTTGATTTCATGGGGAAGAAAGAGGAAGGAAGACTATAACTCCGCTAGAGTCAGAGGTCGAGCATAAAGCTCCGGTTACAGAACCGCGGCGTTTTGTGGCGAAGCACGAAGAAGAGAAGGAGCGTAAGCCAACTCTCATCGAGCAGCTTCACCAGAAGCACGAGGAGGAAGAAGAGAACAAGCCTAGTCTCTTACATAAGCTTCACCGTTCCAACAGTTCTTCCTCTGTAAGTAGTTATAATTCAGTCCGTACAGATATTATAAAACTTAACCAAGTGTTGTAAGGTTATCAATATTCCTAAAACCTGAAGTGGGATTCTTAAATGCCTGATTTTTTTTAAAAAAAAAGAAAAAACGAACCAATCACGGATTGACACGTGTACTAGGACCCGTAAACAGTGTAAGAAACTCTCCAAAAACGGGTTCTTATTTAATAGTTTTAGGAGTGTTCTTACACTGTTCAATAGGACTCCACGTGACAGTGGGACTCGCGAATAGTGCAAGAACCCCTCTTAAGAGCTTGGGATAATCATGCTCTTAGGCCATGTTTATTTCAAAACCCCTAAATGGGGTCCTTTATTTTTTATTTATTTTATTTTTTTAAAAAAAAGAAAAAGAAAAGTTAGAATCACTAATTGCCTACAGTGAAAGCCATGGCAAATGAATCTCTTAATTAGAGAAAATAAGAAATGGTTTTTTAGAGATTTATTGGATCCCACCCATTAAGAGATCCACTAAAATTCGCCAATAACATGCCCTTAGCTTCGACTGGAAAAGCACTCTATCTAAAACTTAGAGTCACAAAATAAAATAATTGGTGGGTAACGAAACTAATATTATATGTTATTATTTCGGATCCTGGGTTTACTAGTTTTAGGTTTGAAAACTTTCCAGTATTAAAAAAGATATTCTGAAACTTTTTTTTTTAACTGGGAGATATTTATGAAACTCGGATTACCTTATAGTTTTTGGTTAAATCTATAAAACAACTTTATATTTTTAACATCCAACAGTCAAGCGAGGAAGAAGTGAAGATGGTGAGAAGAGGAAGAAGGAGAAGAAGAGAAGATCGTTGAAGGAGATGATGAGAAGAAGGGGTGATGGAGAAGATCAAAGAGAAGCTTCCAGGTCACAGCGAGAAACCAGAAGAGTCTCAAGTCGTCAACACGGAGGCTGCAGTACCAGTGACGGAGGAAACGGCGGAGCATCCTGAGGAGAAGAAAGGGATTCTTGAAAAGATCAAAGAGAAGCTTCCTGGTTATCACGCCAAGAGCACTGAAGAGGAGCGAGAAGAAAGTAAAGGGACTCTGATGTTTGAGAAAAATGAAAGAATAGTATGATGCTGGAGTTGGACATCTGATGTGTTCCTTTCTGTGGTGATCTCTCCTTTTATGTTTTAGCTGTGTTTGTAAGATTGTGTCTTTCGTTGGTTTGTTATTTTGTACTTTGTATTGTAATTTCATTGTCCCTTTTATAAAGTTCGCATATGGGCTTCTAAGTAATGTTTCGAGTTATGTGTATAATTTAAATTGTTATCTTCATAAAACTTCTAGTATACCTTTGGTTATTACGGTATCATATTCATGTCCACATGATCACCTCGTATTAGCAAGAGTTTCAAATGATAAATGTTGGCAATGGCATCCATCAATTCTAAAACATTTAAGCATTAAAAATACATTATAATAAGAATATTTAACTACTTCAAACATGCCCCATCTGGCTTCTTGACATTTTGGACATATAACCCCCACAAAAAAAGATCATGACACAAAATTAAAATAATATAATAAATATAGATAAAATAAGGGAAATTTTCAATTATACTACAAGTTTGATAACACTTTTCAAATTTAACTTTAATGAATGAATATTTTCAAAATACTCAAAATTTATGATAAAAATAGACTAAACTAATTTTTCTAAATATTTATAAAACATTTAGAAAGTCAAACTCACCCCTTTAATATTAAATCCTAAACAATAATCACTAAAGTGTAAACTCAAATGTTAATATATTTTTGATTAAATGTATTTTTTAAAAAGTAGTACTTGACTTGTACCATTTTTAACAATTTCTCATAAGATAAAGAGTGTAGCGACAAAACTAGTATATTTCATAATTGGTGTTTGTTTTTGGTTGAAACATTATCATAATTAGTGTTGCTTTCAAAGTAATATATTTACAGTTATGATTGCCATTTATACTAAAGCAATTTTTTTTCCAGAATGAAGTTCATACATATCATCTTGTTCCTATATTTTTTCTTATTCAATGGTGTTTTTTATGGTCATTTTAACAACAAAAATTCAAAGTTGATAAATAAAGTGTATTTGTAGACAAATTATGAGATGAGAACATTTAATTCATGATTATCAAAGGAGTAAGTATTCCATTGTTACCCAAACCTGATGTGCTACATGCAACACATTTCTCCAATCCATCTTTAGTGAATTAAAATCTCAGTCTGTTTGGCATCTTCAAACCTTCCACCTCAACCAGAGGCTAACAATAAAGAAAGGCCTAGATCTTGTTGGGCCTATCGCGCTTCCAAAAGCCTAAGAAAACCCTTACCAAGTCTCTCTTCCATCAGTCCAATTCCTCCTTTTTCATTTGACACACAATGGGCTTCGTCTGCACCACAGGGATCTATTGATCCTCTCACCGGGAAAGATCCGGCAAAGGCGTTAACCGGCCGTAGCGTCTGGATTTTCGAGAATGTGAAGAAAACAAAGCAAAGCTTCTTCCAGTTCGCCGCCATGACTGGGATCTTGCTTCTGAGCTTCCGATCGGTAAGTCAGAAGTACCGAATCCACGATCTGGAGGAAGACACGGATGTTCTCAAGAAGAGAGAGATACTTTGACGGATCGTATGAGTAGAATCAAGACCGATCTTCTGCATCAAGCGTCGATTGACTCTACCGGCGTCTTTCGCTTCTCGGCTACGTTTACTGTTCGAAGACGATGAAAGTGACCGGAGATTGAATCTGGTTTGAAGAAGTCAACGAGGTTATGTCTATCATGCGATGTTGTGTTAATTCTATACAGATGTCTCTGTCTTTTGTCTCTAGATCGAAAGGTTTTAGCGAATGAATAAGTAGGGTTGCAAGGTGATGTGATTCCAGACAATGGAGTATCGTTTTGGTTTTGTCTGAAACCGTGGTTGGTGTTTATGTTTTTGAACGGTTAGGCTTTGCAGATTTGTATGAGGCATTTCATCGAACACTTTAACTGCGTTTTGAATGTGAGAAAATTTGCACTACTGGGTATATGTTTAAGGTCAAATCAAACTGCAATAAGCATATTTTAAATTTCGGAACTGGAAACTAGATTGGAAAGTGTCACGTAATAGTTTGGTAGTTCACCTCACCAGTCGATTCAATGTAGTAACATTTGGTATATGATATGCAATTTTGAGGTAAGATTTGATTACAATTAGGTCATTAATCCGATGATCATTCGTTGATTAGTGAAACCATTTGTTATCTAAACGAATGGGGATACTAGACAATATATACGATATATTTAGGCAATCAATCACCTGAAATTTATTGATCGCAAAAAAAGTAAAAGCACAAGGAAAAAAAAAGATGGGGCGTTCCGAGAATCGAACTCGGGACCTCTCGCACCAAAGCGAGAATCATACCACTAGACCAAACGCCCTTATTACTTTAGTTTCAGCTATTTATTATATATTGACAATATTATGGGCCCTACTTACTACAATTTGGGAGCCGCCTTCTCCGATTTTTCAAAGAACAATGTCCGACGACACAAAACCCGCGCCCGGCGACTCAGCCGGTTTGCTTAACGGCGTCGTAACCGATGGTGACCACAAAACACGGCGAGTCTACGAATCAGCTCGATCTTTACATTCCGGTGCTGTGAAAGATCTGCTATCTCTCGGGTCCGTAAGTTCTTAGGGTTTCTCTTTCTCACCTCGAACTAATTGATTAATCTGGTGTGTCTATGCTCTGTTAGGTCTGCAGAGATGTATTCTCCGATTAGTAGCCGTCACAGCTTTCGATTCAGATTTTGCGTCGGTGTCGTCATCAACTCTACGGAGTTGGTTAGGTTCCGGAGATGAGGAGTCTGCTGATTCATCGGAGTCTAGAATCTGCATTGTTTGTTTAGGTGTATTGGCAGTTCGTTTTCTCCGATGCTAAACGGACGCTGGTGAAATTGGATTGTAGTAGTGATTACGCTGCGAGGATCACTGACTTGGTGAAGCAGGAAGGTCATGTGTTCGATTCCTTTGGTCTTGAAGTATCTTTGCCATCAATTATCTTGGAGAATGAACGTGCAGTCTTGTAAAGCTTCACTTACACCTAGAAACTAATATATTAATCATCAGCTGTTGATGTTTCTATCATTGTGTAGGTTGTACCTTAAAGGAAAGTATAGCGGCTAAAGTTGGCTGCAGAGTGAAAAAGTTTTTGTAAAGGATGCTTTGAAAGTTCTGGTCTTGGATCCACTTAAGGCATCGTTGATGAGTGGGTGTTCTGTTTTGTGAATTGTTCACCTATGTATCTTATGTAACATGATAACAGAAGACTTTGAGATTGAAGTCTTTGCATGTCGTTGTTTTGCGGGGTGCTAAATCTGATTCAAGCTCTTTTCACATCCGTTTGACATACTCTGAGGCATCAGATGAAGCGCAAGGTGTGTCTGAAACAACGCATGAAAGAAAGAAGAGGAGAACAGGTATGTTGAGTTGAGACTCTACAATCACTGATTGTGCATTCTCTTCTTTTTTTTCTGAACTCGTAGTTATTCATTTGTGACAATTGACTGATTGTGCGTACATTATAACTTGAAAATGTCACCCATGATTGTGGTCTTAAAGGGGAGATTGTTGGTGAAAAAATAGTTAACCTTTTTTGCTATCTTTTGTGTATTTACTTGTAGATGTTGTTATGCAGACGGAGAGAATGGATCAAACTTATGTCCGAGAATCCATTTGGAAAGGTATTGTTTGCATGTTTAAACCCTAGAATAATGTTTAAATCATTATTTAGGTTACAAGAAATCATGTTCCCTACCTTCTTTACCAGGTTTATGAACCATGCATCTTGTCAGTTCATTGCAACAAGATGCCTATTTTTTTAGTGGCAGATACTTTAAAGTAAGTCAATGTTTTCAAGTTCTAGCCATTCATTCATGTGAAAATTGTAGTTCGGTAACAAATGGATTCACATATGACCCACGCAGATCTTTTACCTCTTGTTGAGGATCTATTTCAACTGATGGTTCTTTTCTTTGCAGTACTCCAGAAATGTAAGTCAATCACGATGGATTATTGATGATGAAAGAATGGGTGAAGCGTCTGTTGAGGTAGTTCACTTTGTGGTTATCTGGATATATATATACTAATCCTAAAGATAAGAGGTGACGCAACAGATCGGTATATATCGTTTTTCAGGAGATAGTTGGTGGAAGTATTCTTCTAGCCATGCCTGCTTCTAGCATGCTTGGGATTCCTACAAGTTCCATGCTGCTGGCAGAGAAGATATTGATGTAAGGGAAAAATTCCTTTAACGATTACATATCCAAATTCAATAAGTTTATGCTGGTAATATGGAAGAGCTCTATTCAGGTACGCATGTTGGGCTCAGGTAGACCTTTCTTAATCGAGGTTCAAAATTCCCGCAAATGCCCAACTCAGCAATCATTGACGGAAATCGAAGAAAAGTTAAACAACTCAGAGAAAAAACTAGTAAGGCCTAATAAATTGAACACATAGGTTGCTTCAGTTGATTATGTGGTTTGTTTGCAAGCTTACAAGCAGTAATTTTGGATGCAGATTGGAGTTAAAGATCTTAAATTCATCGGAAGTGAATGTTGGGCAATGATGCGTGAAGGAGAAGCAGAGAAACAGGTCAGTTTTGTTAAATCCTATAGAAATAGTTGTACCTTAACTCAATTAATAGTTTAGTTAGAAGTGTAATGAAGACTATTAAACCAAGTGCTCCAATGTTTTCTATATACTGCAGAAGCAATATGCTGCACTTGTATGGATATCTCGTCCACTTGAAGAGGAAGATTGCAACTCAGTTTCTTCCATGAAAGAATTGGTGAGTCACTTGGTTTCTCTTTGCCCTACTAAAAAAAGATCTTTTTAGTGAAGTCAACATGTTTGTCCTCAATCACCGTTCTTTGTTCCTAATGAATGTCTTCTTGAACTTCTTCTATATTATGCAACTGCAGAAAATCTTGCAGAAGACACCAATAAGAGTACTTCACCGACGAAGTCCACTGGAGCGTGAAAGGACAATACACTGGTTAGTGATGATCCATCGTGAATTTTTGTATATTACTTACCCTTGCAGCTTCTTCTGTTTAGTAAAACTCAAGTCTTTGTGTTCCAATCCTCAGTATGAAAGTTGAAAAGATAAAAGGAAAAGCTCACTACTTTCTATTGCATCTTTGCACTCAGGTTGCAACATCTTTTTACACTAATCTCATTATATGTATCATAATTTAAAAAATATGGGTAAACTTAAAATTTTTCAGAAATGCAGGCTGGAACATACATCAAAGAATTTGTTCATGGAGATCTTGGTCGTACCACTCCGAGGTATGATAAAAGAAAGAACCTCCAATAGTTTTGCCTAAGAAGAATTGTATTGAACCATATATTAACTGCATTTGGTTTCATTTTGGTTACAGCATGGGATCAATTTTAGGGTGCAGGGCGGAGATAATACAACTTGATGTGACTGATGTCAGAATGGGAGATTCTTGAAGGGCCGATTAACAATCCAGAAACTCTCATTTTTTGTAGTTTTGATTCCGATACAATTTTGTTTTTCCCATAATTTATTTGTTTATTGTATTTTGATCTCTGGAAGAAAGAATTATTAGTTCCACAATGATTGTACTTTGAGAGTGTTCACACACTTTAAGGATACAGTTATAACTTATAATTCTGAAAATAATTTTATTTTAATAAATATTTTTTAGAAAAATATTATATATAGTAGTTATCTTAATTAATATAAGTAAAATGGACCAAAACATAAAAGAACAATTTTTGTGAAATAATTAAAATCTTAGAACTACAAATTTCGTGGGATAGAACGAGTAATAAAATTAGAACATAGTTGTGTTAGCTGAATACAGCACAAACACAACACTAGGGGAGTCCATGTCTAATATCTGGGTATTTGGAGGTATTCGTGATTTAATATGTTTTTGTCCGAATAATCAATTATCCGATTCGATCTGTAGCCGTCCGGATATTTAATATCTCCAATATCCAGAAAATTTTAGATTTTAACGGGATATCCGATTTGATCCGTAAAAATTTAAAAGAAAATTCAAAATAATATAAAATAATATTATTTTATTAAGAAAATAGAATTTAATTAAATTGATTTTTTTAAAAAAATAATATAATAAATTATTAATAAAAATATTGTAAATTTACATAAATATAATATTTATATATATAATTATTTAAATATGTGTATAAATATATTATGCATATAACAGATAGATCATATATTCTTTTATGAAAATATTAGTATTTGTGATTTATTTTGTTTTTTACGAATATTACATTTTAATATTTGTTTTGCTTCGTAAAATTACGGATATCTAGATTTTACGGTTCGAATCAAAACGGATAACAAATCGAATCAAAATTTACAGATATTTTGCCAAGTCTTACACAGCACATAGAGTATAACTGTAATGATCACTGCCCGTTAGCAAAATTACACAGTTAGCATTGACTCTCCTTCTCAAGATGCAAGAGGAAACTGATCTCTTCATTGTCAAATTTAGTTGAGCCATGAAGCATCATTTGCTTCGTCAATCTGTTGCAACTCACTAACTTTACTCTGCCACTTACACTTTCTCTAGCATATTACTGAACAGAAAAAGTTAAACTGAAAAGTTCTTATAGTTAAAAAATTTGTGTTCTTTTACTGACAATCTCTTCTGTGGTGTACGTCCTACTCCATGCCCGACTTTAACTTCAATTCGTCTGTGTATAGGTTTCACCTCTAAGGTTATGTATACAAATGATATCTCGTGGCAACTGACATTGCCTGGCTTTAACTTCAGTAGGCGTATATCAATATAGCTGAGCATCCATGACCACGAGATGCCATTTTCCACCAGCTTGATCATTTTGTTAAGAAAATTTGTTCTTTGTTTTATTTCATGTTTCAAGAATATCCTACATACAATATTATAGCTTCTTATCGTTTTGTCAACACAAAATCCTTTCTTTATATATACATAGACACAAAGTGTGAAGAGAATATGGAAGATAATTTCTATGAGTATTAAAAGTCCTTTAAAAATCAGTTTTTCTTTCCAGATAATATTAACATCTAGGGTGGTCAAAGAGCAAGGAAAATGTAATAGTATGAGTTTTTATTGACGTGAACCCTATAATTCCCTATGTATTAAATTAGCAAACTGGTTCTCTCTCACAAGTTGAGAGATCTTTGAATACGAAGATAATACCCATTTATAACACTTAACGAATTTAAACCCCAAAGAAACCATTAATAAAATATATGATCACTGATCAGTATTGAGACAACAGCCAATTAATAATTGGGGTTATAAGATTTGATAAGTGAGACTCCTTTATAAGATCACTACCACAGTCTTCAGATTATTCACCTATTCCTTGATCAAGTAGGAGAGCAAATATCATTCTCAGAAAATGTACAAGGTCACAATGGAGCTCCATGCACGCTCATCGTCCCAAGTAGGCATTTTATCTGGACCCGAAAATCCGACTCAAAATCGATCCAATTTTTTTTTGTTCAGATAGGAACCAAACCCAATATTTTTATTCTATTAGGTTTAGTTGTGGAGGATCCATGGGTTTTGGACCCAACCCGACTCGAACCCGAAACCCGATGGGGTATCTGAAATATCTAAAAATTATGTATATACTAGGTATATGTTTCAGTATATTTTTGGTATTATGTCTATTTTTAAGTTTCAGATTTGGATTTTTTTGGTATGGTTTTGGATTTCAGGTAAAATTTTAGATTTAAAAAATATAATTCGGATAATCGGATAAAATTTTGGGTATTTTTCATGTCTTCAAATCAGATTTTGGTGTAAAATTCAGATTTTTTTTTTTGATATCATGATTTTTTGTGTTTTGGATATTTTTTTGGGTCAGATCAGACATGATCCGAACAAAAACCGATCTAGAACCGAACGGAATCAAACTTTATAAATTCGAATTACCCTATTGGGTCCAACTATTTATGATTCAAACCGCCCCGGATCCGACATGACCCAAACTGAATTCGAATCAACAAATTGTAATTACTTTATTGGGTCTAAATATCTAAGATTCGAAAGATCCGAAACCCGACAATACTCGATTCGCGATCTGAGGACCCGAATGCCAAGCCTAGTGATTGATCTGTTTTTTAAAAAAAAAATTAAAAGACGGAAATAAAAAGAAAAAACAAAAAATAAGACATCAAATAGGTGGTAGGGTTAAAGATGACCTTAGAACAGCTCATTATTCAGAACACTGAAACCAAAGTGTGGAGATTTATGAATCTGATGAATTATAGCCCACTCAAACTCCAAAGTATCAAACAAACTAGAGTCTCTAGTAAACATTGGCCTATTAAATCAAATATCCGCTACTATCCAGCATTGCAAATATCATCAAAACATGATATATGTATACTAGAAAATATAAACATATGTGATGACTTGCGTGTTTTGTCTAGAGATGATGATAAATGAATAATTATGGTCAAGCAACAAATGTTATCGTAAAAGCATAAAAATATGAATTATTTTTCAACTAAAAAAAAGAAGAATATTTTTAACTCATGATAAACAAAAAAGCAAGCAAGGACGCAGTAACTTTATATAACTTTTTTTTTACTTTATATAACTTGTATACATAGGTCAGAAACTATAGCAAATGAAGGAGTACACGTAATCTCTACTACTGTTTCTTCAACTTCAAATAGAATAAGGGAACATCATAATAACATCGTGGACTTCAAAAACAAGATGCTTCTCCTTTCTCCCTCATTACTATGTTCTCAAAGTAAATCAAAAACCTCTGTTACCTTTCCGGAAATTTGGGTCCTTCTCTTTTTTTCTTAGTGTTTTAAACCTTTTTTCTAGAAGACGAAACATCAAGACCTCCCACAATGACACCTTCTCACGATATATTTCAAAGATTTTACACTAGAAAGGAGGAAAATACCAAAGGTTATAAAAGTTTTTACAAAAAAAGTAAAATAAATAACGATGCAATGATCTAGATCAACAAAAAGTCAAGGATCAACACCAAAAAGGCAAAAACAAAAGGAGAGAATAGAATCAAATATGTTAGAATCAAGAGAATAGTCACTAATCGAAAAATCACCTCATGCCAGATGGAAGCTTGTCATCATCAAGTAACAGATCAAGCTCACCATATTCAAAACATTGATAAATATGAATATCAAGAGGGTTTTACGAAGAAACCCTAACAGATATCTATTGGCAGCATGCCCACCTCCCTCTTTCACACACCACACTTTATACATATACACTTGTATAGATCAAAGGAGGTGGACAGAATGCCAAAGAAATCTGTAAGAAACTCTTTGTCAAACCCTCGTGAATGGAAAAAGAAGTAAAGTGTAACGATTCAATCTGTTTTCCAGATACTTTAGGGAAACTGGTTCATGAAATTGTATTCACCACTATGAAGAGAAGAGAAAGAAAGGATAGTGATGTGAGAGAAGGAAGGTGGAGGCATATTTATTGAAGGAAGAGAGAGAAAGAGAGTTTACAAAGAAGCAGATGGGTTCTCTTTATGATGGCTAGCTTAAAACCCTAGATGGGTTGTAATGGAAATAAAAGAAGATCTATAAGATCCGAAATTGAAAAGACCACAGATCTAACAACATTAACAGATAATCTTGTAAGAGAGACGTTAGAAAATAAAATATATGTGGCTTTCTCGAGGAAAAAAAAACTCATTTCTTCGTTATAAAAGAGACTGAATAGTGTTTTTCTTGGACTCTTTATTTCGTTTTGTTTCTTCACCAAAATAGTTAGCAACTTTTCAACGGGGTTTACCTTTGCGCCTACCGTTTCCGTTTCCTTTTCATTTCTTTTCTTTTTCACCCTTTTGCGGGATAAATAAACGTTGACGTTGGCAATATGTTCACAGTGTGTGACCCAAAAAAAATATAAATTAGAATAAATATCGAATTTAAAGTCGAGTAGTCACTACTACTTTTCTTGGTCGACATTAATTGAAAGTTGATTTTCATCATGTAGCTTTCCTTGAAGAACCATAAATTAAATGTAACTAATTTAGCTACAAAAACGTTTAGAAACTAACAAAAATACTATATACATGAACTATTGTGTGACCAGTAATAAAATATTGTTATATCATCAAATTTTTGCGTGAATAACATTGCATGTAATGTCGTCACGTTGATCTAGTGACCACTACACCCGTACGTTAGTAAGTTACTCACAATAAACTATTAGAACTATTAATCGTAACGTTAAAAATAAATCCGAAACGCAGAATAATTTAATATGGCAAATTCTGTTGGTGCGAGTTTAACAATTTTCTCTTTCTGGTTCATGCCAAAGGTACGAGACAACTTCCATTTGGGTGGGTCCATTTACTAGTCCATTAGAGGAGTGGATTACAGAATCCAAAGCTCGGGGTAAAACTTGAATATTAACTTTCTCTACGGCTCATCAAAAGGGTAAATCTAAAGAGTTTTAAAAAGAGTCAACCTCTTCCCTCATGTTCCTCGATCGAGATGGTCAGCCCCAATTATTTATGTTATATTTTTTCTATTTCAAATTATGTATGTTTTAAAATTTTTACACTAATTAAAAATATATATAAATTAGTTTTCAATGCATTATTTTCTATAATTAACTATTTTTATAATTTTTAACTAATAAACATTTTAATAAATATTTTAAAATTTGTAATTTATTATTTATTAACACATTAAAAATATATAAAAAAAAATTAAATTAATTTTTTTCTAAAACATGAATCAGGAATACTATATTTGTGGATGTAAATGTACTCTTGAAGAGTACAGTATGAAATGGGAATTAAAACATCTTCCCCTACCATAGATTGATATGTCGCAATCATCACTCCCACGACCTTCATAACATCCTTTTTACGATTTTGCTTCGACGAATCCCTACTTTTTTTGTGTGTAAGGAATTTTCACACTAAAAACTTTCTTTTAGTTTCGAGTGAACAAAGGAGCAACTCCAATAAAAAAAAGTTAGTATTGATATAAATCCGTATGAATAATAGAAGCACCCTTCAAGGTATTAGTTACACCCAACTCATAATAATACCCCTCACTATTTATTGCCTCAAAATCTAGCTACCCCATCCACCTTTTTAGCCCATCAAGCCACTTAACTGAATTAAAATTACATTAATTCTTTTTGTTTCTTCCTGTACTACCAAATTACACATGGAAGAATTGGTGAAATAAAAAAAAAAAATTATAGAGAAAAGATAGAGAGAGATAAGAAAATAAAGGAAAAGAGAGAAGGGAGTTTGGTTATTTTCTTAATTTGAGTTTTTTTGGTTATATGGTAAAATTTCCCATTACACATACACTCTTCTTCTTTTTTTTAACACAAATTACACATACACTGAAGTATATACAAATCTCCAAAGCATGTCACTGAATGAGATATATGCTCGTATTGGTTACGTTACTTACAGAGCCGTGACAAGGGTTTTTTATGCCATAGGCTAGACAAAAATAATATTTCTATACAATAAAATAAAGAAAATAGTGAAAATATAGTCTTTTCTTTAAATGGTTTAGCAAAAATATTTTTATTTATTTTTCAATTTATAGAATAAAATGTAATATATTTAATTTTATAAAAAAAATATTTTAAATTTTAGCACATAGATTACTTTTAGTTTTTCAATAAATATATTAATAGGCAAACAAAACTTCCAAAATTTTCAATGGTGGTATAAATGGTTATGAATATATTGTCTATCACAATGTTTAAATAATAAAAACAAATAAATAATACAAACAGAAAATTAAATAGAAGAAGACTATAATTTGAGTTGTGATTATAAGAAGTAGTTCCAAATGCAATAGTAGCAATCTTGTTAAAAGCTAGAACATTATGGAAATAGTTACCAATAAAACTATATGCAATCATATTAATATTTTTGGAAAATATGCCCTTTAAATTTTACAAATAAAATGATGCCCTAAGCCTATGTTTAATACTCCCTCCGTTTTTTTATATTTGAAGTTCTAGGATTATGCACGTAGATTAAAAAATATTTAATTTTTTATCATTTTCTAAACAAAAACATCATTAATTGTTTACTTAACCATAATTTAACCAATAAAAAAATAAAAGCTATTATATCATTGGTCATCTAATATTAATTACTAATAAATTTTTCATAGAAATTGAAAACGTCAAATAATTTGGAACAAAATTTTTTCCCTAAAACGTCAACTATAAAAAACGGAGGGATTATTTTCTTTAGAAGGCACGGCTCTGGTTACTTACGTATGAATGTGTAACAATTTTTTCTATTTTTAATGTTCTCTTTCTGTTGCATCTGTCTTTAGTTTTCATATTTATTAAACGAAGAAATCTGTAAATTCAACCAAACTCTCTGACGGAATGGGTTTCATATTTATTTGCATTCAATGATAATGAAAGTAAAAACTGAAACATCGGGTTTGTCGGATTGTGAAGATGTCAGTGCATGCATGATTGAATCATTTAATAAATGTTTCAAATTTCTGCTTTCCAGAACATTACAGGCTATTGAATTTTTAAATCTTACTTTTTTTAATAAGATGTATGTTTTTAAATTTTCTCACTTATTAAAAAATATATAAAATTTTAGTTACTAATATATATATTTTTTTTATTGGTAATTATTTTCTATAATTTTAACTAATAAAATTATTATAAACGTTTTGAAATTAACAATTTATATTAATTAATACATTGAAAATGTAAAAATGTATCTTTTTGAAACTGATTTTTTTAAAAATGTTTCTTTCTACGAGTATATTATATAAGTGATGTATATGCTTCGTATAATCCTTTTCAATTGTGTGGCTCTATCATTGAGTTCTTAGCAGTTTGCAAGGAAAAGTGAAACAACTATAGATCAATGTGGTAAAATTGTTGTAGAATATTAGGTGATTTGTTCTACAAAATACTAGTAGTAAACATAAGAAAATTTAGCCAAAAACAAAGGTTCAATTCTTCAATTCAATAAATATTGGGATAAAAGGTTGTTGAAAGTTGATATAGTGGATTAGTTACTAATAAAGAAAACAATTACAAGTCGCCCGCACAAATCATAATTATGTTTTGGCCAATTTATTCCCTTCTTTTGAACATTTTCAATTATGCATGCGTAGACATTCTCTCATGCATACCATCATCATTATCGCCATTTACTAGAATTATCATCAGGTGTGTTAATTACAATCCATGAACAAAAAATTTGATTACAGTTTTGTATATTTATATTATTAATTATTACGAGCTCACTTATAGGTGCCTTGCTCGAAAGTTCAGTTGAATATATATGAAAAGCATCCAATATTTTATGAGAATAAATAGTATTATCTGGTCCCGATCACAAGCTTCTTTGTTACAAAAAAATATATTATATATATAAACCTAGCTACAAGAAAACCAGAAATATATCCAAATATTTTTAGTCAATTAGTATGCTTCAATAAAAATGAATATTTACTCCCTAGGTTTTCGTATGGTTAATTAGCATGGATGGGGTTAATCATATTCTTAAAAAGACGAATAAGTTGAATTTTCTTCTTTTTTTTATAGGAAGATATACGTGAGAATCCATGATTAAAAATCTTTTAGGGCAGCATTTCTTTTCTTTATTTGAGAGAAATGGCAGCATTTCACGTGATGGCGAAGGTCTTCAATGCATAATTTGTTCTTTATTCCGTTGCGGAGTATTTATTTACTTCTTACGTCCAAATTTCTTAAAAATAAAAATGTAAGGGCATGCTTATCGGGGATTTTAGTGGGTCTCTTAAAGGATGAGACCCACTAAATCCTTCAAAAAACATCTCTTATTTTTTTTAATTAAGAGATTCATTTGTCTTAATCCTTGCACTGTTCACGGGCTCCACTGACACGTGGCAGTCCGCGATTAGTATTTTTAACCTTTTTTTAGACAAAAAACAAAAAAAAATAAGAATCCTTTAGGGTCCTTGCAATATGATTAGTGTATAATAAACAGGGAAAACGAAGAAGATAAAAAATGAAAACTGAAAAGACAGTGTTGGGTTGGGTCGAACGTCAAGTGATAAGAAGATGTCACAAAGGATAGGCTTTTTGTTATATAATTCAAAACATAAATCATGAAGTCCCATGACTATATAATATTCACATCACTTACTTTTGGGTATCCTTCACTCATGCTTATATGCGTTCATTTCTTAAGATTTAAATTGCTTATGGTTTAACGACGAGTTTCAGTGTACTGGAGTAGATAATCAGTATTCGAATTAGACCTATGTATTTCTTTGACCTGAAATTCTTGAAAATTTATTCAGTAGTTAAGTGAACACTTATACAAACGTCTAACCAAATGCAAATGGTTCATTAAGAACTGGCCCATATGATGCATAAAGCTAAAAAAGTCTCGACTTGCAACCGGAATAAATTGTGTAGAATATGCGTGGTGGGGTTTAAACGATCAACATGTTGTAACTATACCACTGCACTTAATAAATATAGTTACCATGGGATGCCTTTTTAGAGCAAATACGTAAAGGCAATTTCGACTTTCAGGGATTCCTCCTTACTTAGGCTTTGGCTGATGCAACGAGATATGCCTGATCTACGTCCGGTTATGACTGCGTCTTGGGTCAAAGATGAGCATGTTTAAAGATGGTAGGCATAGCAATTGACATAACTTTCACTTACAAATAAATATTATTTACTGAACGGGATTGTTAACATTCTCATTAGTTCGTACATAGAACTTAAATGGGTTACAGTCACTCATATTATTATTATTATTATTTATATCCAAATTACTCAAAAATGATACAAAGCCTATGTGGCTGATTGGCATGAATATGTAACTCTAGAAATATTACTGTAAAATTTACTTTGTATGATTTTTTTTGATGTAATGTAATTGTAAACATTAGATGAGAAAAAATAAAAAAGAAAGATATTTCTACATCACTATTTTTTTTCTTTAATTTATATTTCTTTTTTTTTTGAAACTTAAATAAAATATAATTGTTATTTTATGGTGGTAGACAAAAACTAAAAGTAAAAAAACATCCAACCAGTCGCTCCATATATATATATATATATTATATATTCGATCTCCTTCTTACAGAAATTGAAAAACAAGTAGAATTAGAACTTACTCCAGTGAAGGAAAATGAAAGGAAATAATGACATGTCTCTTTCTTAATTCCAAAACTTAAGCAACTTAGATACCTTCAATGTCGATAAACCTATAGAAACTGATCATGATATATTCTCTATCACATTGATCCAATTATAAGTTTGAAACCTTTGTTTCAAAAAAGAAGTTTAAAACCTAACCTCCTAACATTTTATAAATCAAAATGAAAATTTACAAGATCTTCACAATATACCCTTTGAGATCAAGGGACAATGAAGAAAGGTCACTAATTCTTCTGAAACCAAATCACGGATGTCAAAAAACGAATATCGGGAGAGTAACTCTATAGAAGACTCACACCAACAAAGAAACTTCCTGAAATATGGAGTAGATATATGCTCACATGGGTTATTATTCCATTCTCAGTTCATTATGAAAGGTGCAAAAAACACCTCCAAATTAAATTCAGTTATAATTCTTATTTCTTACTTAAAAAAAGAAGAGTGCAGGATACAAAAATAAACGAAATCTAAATTGCTCAAAATGGATGGAAACATTGGGCTTCAAGGCCCAAATATGTTGCTCATTAGTTGAAGGGCTAATATCAATCATGATACAGAGCTTTCAAGGCCTACTAATATACTGCGGTCTGATTACAATACGTCATCATAGAACTTCACTCAGACATTGAGCAACTGTGATGCATTAAAGTGTGAGACTTTGAGCAATATGGAGAAATGGAAAATGAAGGGTTTAACAGAATACTAAGCTATTATGTTGGTTCACACAACTTCACCACCAGAACAGAAGCAGCAGACCCGGCTGCGAAACGCTACATGCTCTCCTTTGATGCAAACACAGTGATTACTCTCGAAGGAGAAGACTTTGTCAAGTGTGAACTATGCACCTGAGTCACTGACAGGGCGGCTTAATTATACTAGGGGCCCTTGGGCATAAAAAATTTCAGACCCTTTAATTATTACTTTTATATATTTAAGTTATTATTAAAATGTTTTTAAACAAAGTAAGTACTTAATTTCTTTTATTTAACAGTTTAAAAAATATTTTATATTATCATATATCTTAGGCAAGATTTTTTTTAAAAAAAAATTCAGTTTTTACCACAAGTTTGATACTACTTTTTTAAATTTACCATTAGTGAATGACTATTTTCAAAAAAACCTTAAATTTATAATGAAAATATGCTTAATTATTTTTTAATATATTTATAAAAAATTAGAAACTCAACTCCATCCTTTAATATTAAACTCTAAACAATAACCACTAAAATGTAAACTCATATGTTAATATATTTTTGAGTAGAAGTATTTTTAAAAAATAATACTTAACTTATGTTATTTTTACCAATTTTTCAAAAAAAAAAAAAAAAAAATTGGAGTGGCCCCCGGAGCGGTTGCTCTGACCGCCCCCAACTAAGCCGGCCCATGGTCACTGATCCAAACCGCCTTCAAGAACTACGCTTAAGCTTTGTCTCTGCATATAGATTTGTGTGAGGCAAACTGATGTGGATGACTCTGTGCCAGGGATGTGAGAATAGTTGTACCCTGAAGTTGGACTCTAACCTTGATGAATGTTTCTTCACTTCTTTATAATAAAAGATTTATAGGCACTCATGAGTGAAGGATCTCTAGAACAAATGATAATAAGAACAACTCTTTTATTGCTTTAGAAACTCCTCAAAACTAAAGCTCTCAATGTTTCTCATAGATCTCTTATGGAACACCTCTCCATAAGGTCTATATTTATAGTGAAGGACAATTCCCTTTAACATGTGGGATATGGAAAACACAAACCTAATCTAATAGAAAACTTCCTTTTCCTATTCTAGATTTCCTTTTTGTGTTTATCTCTTAATATTATTAAACATCCAATAATATGTTAAGTTTCCACAAGCTTGGAATTACCAACAATCACCCCCTTAATTCCAACTTGAATTAGGGAGACCAATTTCTTGAACTCCGATTAAGCTCCTCATTTGCTTGAACTTAATCCTTGCTAATGGCTTGGTTAAGATGTCGGCCTTCTGCTCACACCCGGAGTTTGCATGTATCGACTTAGTACATGAACTGTGTAACACACACCTAATCTTGTGTGAAGTAGATACCCCAAACATCCTATGCTTCATCTGAAATCCGTAGCATTTATCTCTGGTTCATCGTGAGTCATGTTACACACTTCCATCTTTGTGTCACACAACCTGAAGTCTCCTCCTTCATTCTTGCGATACACTGATGTGCACTTCCTAAAGCTCATCTCCTTTAGGACATGATCGAGTTTCACATTCCAAGCTCTTGGTGTTTGGTGTAACCCATACAACGCCTTGTATAACACATAAACTCGATCATCTTCTCCTTTCCTTACAAGCTCCATGCTTTGTTTCTTGTGGTAGACTCCAACTCGGCTACCATCTCTTCAACCCATAAGTAGTTCGACTCAGCTGAGGTAACTCTCCTCCTCCATTGATGCAAGCTAGATTGAACATACATGAGGCAAACTCTCCTCCTCTATCGGTACAACCAAGATTGAACTTAGGTGAGGCAAACTCTCCTCCTCTATCAAAGTGAAAGCTTTTGAACCGATAGAATGCCTCAAGAATATTTGATGGCGTTGGTGGTGTGATTCGTCCACACAAATCTCCATGCAATAATTTCAGTAGCTTTGATGTACAAACCATAGCCTTAGTTGGAAATGCTTCTCTAATTTTCTTCCCTGCGAGACTTGTGTTATACACGCCTTCCCCGTGTGTTACACACGATAGTTCTATGACTAATGTCTGAAGTCTCGCCTTGTGATCATCTGGAGGTTTTGCATTGTGATCAATATCTTTTCTTCTTCTTCTTCCTCATCTTGGTTTATAGCTTCTTGTTCATGATCCTCACCTTGATCATTACCTTCTTCTATATCACCCTTATGTGGAAGCTTAAGCATACTAGGTTCACAATCAGCTTGGTTGGTTGTAGACGTCCAATCCCAAGCTTTCTTCTCATCGAAAATCACATCTTTACTCACCATCACCTTCCATGCGACTGGATCATAAAGTCTATATGCTTTGGAACTCGGCTCAGTTCCAAGATTGATCACACTCTTTGATCTCTCATCTAACTTCTTTAGATGTGTCACACTGATTTTCGCATGTGCTACACAACCGAATATCTTCAACTGCTCGATATTAGGTTTCTTGGTCATGAGAAACTCGTATGAAACTTGATCCTCTTCATGGATCAACTCCAACGTCTTCGTTGCACGAAACATGGTCTTAGTTGGGAGTGGGTCTCTGATTTGCTTCCCGACGAGACATGTGTTACACACGCTTTCTTCGTGTGTTACACACTGCATTCCTAAGACCATCTCTTCCTTTACCATGTTTTATTCTTCTATGATTTCTCCTAACGAGACTTCCTTGGATGGTAGACATGATATCTTCCCCGCAAATCCGTTTACGGTATCGCTATCATCCATCTTCAACCTGTCGAACTCCTTCATGGACGTTTCGAATCTTGCCTTCCTTACACGATCATCTCCATGGTGTCGTGACTTGATGGCATTCCAAATCTCTTTCGATGCGGTTTGTTCTCCCACCTGGAGAATCGAACTGTCGGACATAAATTGATACAAAAGAGCTATTGCAACATCGTTCTTCTTTTGATCATCCAAACCAGGGTCTATCGTGTCCCACACATCATGAACACGGAGTAACACCCTCATCCTCATCGACCAAACTGTATAGTTTGTCGAGTTCAGCATCGGACATTGGATGGATACAGATCCAAGGTCCTTCGCGCGTGGAGTCCTATTCACGTCAGCCATCTTGTGTCGTGAACTCTTGCTTCACAGCCACCAGGATCGAAGCTTCAACTTAAGCTTTGATCGAAGCTTTTAACTTAAGCTCTGATACCAATTGAAGGATCTATTAGAACAAAGGATATAAGAACAACTCTCTTATTGCTTTAGAAACTCCTCAAAACTAAAGCTCTCAATGTTTCTCATAGATCTCTTATGGAACACCTCTCCATAAGGTCTATATTTATAGTGAAGGACAATTCCCTTAACATGTGGGATATGGAAAACACAAACCTAATCTAATAGAAAACTTCCTTTTCCTATTCTAGATTTCATTTTTGTGTTTATCTCTTAACATTATTAAACATCCAATAATATGTTAAGTTTCCACAAGCTTGGAATTACCCAACAATGAGTAAGTGTCAATGGAAGAATACAAGGAAGTAGCTGAAGAATTCAAGTGCGATCATGCTTACTCTCATGTTGACTCAACAGAGGAAAATGATGGAGTTGTGGCGATTTGGTTGCATTCGTTGAACTGAACACAAACCGGTTGAAGTCATTGTCTATAAAAGATCGGTGCAGCCTCTGAAGAAAAGATTCATGAAGGAAAAGTTACTGTGAAGGTGAAGGTGAAACCGATACTAGCAGAACTATAAGAATAATTACAACTAGATCTTGACCCGCCCGACTGGGCGGGTGTTTTATTTGACAATAATAATTATCAACTTGTACTTAATTATAAAATATTGGGTTTTATAAAGTATGATCAAAGTTCTTTGCTATCATATGATTGTTATTGTATTTAATGCACTTGGAACACCATGAAAAAACGAATACTTTAGTATATATGTTTTTTCATTGTATATCTGAAATAACTTGCTAAAATATATTTAGCATTTGCTTTTCATTTATGTATTTCTAAATTAGAAGGCCTATTGAAATTTCTTAAAACCATACTATGTTTTATATGATTTGTTATTTATAATAAATCAACCATAAAATGCATCATAAATTATTTATTTGGACATTACATTTATACAAAAAATGTAAATGTTAACTATTTACATAAGTGGGTTATATTTTTTTGTTTTTCATATCTTTGCATATATATATTTGCGTGGGAAAAAAGATTGTGATCTTGTTTTAAATGAACAGATATTCTTGGGATCGTGGATTTAATGAGGAGAAAACTCCCAGCGAAACAAATATATACGATCCTTAAAAAATGTAACTTAGTCCAATATAGTAGAATATTCCTCTTTGATAAGTAATTATGTCGACAAATTACGACAAATTATTTCATATGTTATGTTTGTATCCAAACAACTATCTTTTTTAATTTTGTTATTCTTATATCCAAACAAAATCCTAAAGTACTTCTACTTTAATAAGATAGATGTTGATTATATTTTTTTTACTTATACATAATATTATATTCAAAACGTATAACTTGATGCAATTTGATATAATTGTATTATTCATATATTAACTTGTTGTTTTTTTTTAATTTTATTTTGAAATGAAACAACATACATACGCTCATGCGCGAGTGTTTGATTTAACTTGTGTTCAACGTAAACTGATAAATCACTGCTTTTATAAAAAATCCTTTGTATATTTTTATGTTTTGTAATTTACATATAGAGTATAATATTATATTATAATATAGATGTTGATAAAAAAATATTTGTACATAATATTATATTAAAAATGTATAACTTGATGCCAATTTGATGTAATTGTATTATTCATTATATTACTTTTTTTTTTGTTAATTTATTTTGAATGAAACAACATACTAAAATTTTAATTGTCAAATATATAAATATCGATTTGGTTTAGAATAAACTTTAGAATTGTAACTATTTAATTTAAATTGATTTTAAATGCAGTACCAGAATCTGTAAATAAAAAAAATATAAAAATGAAGTACTTAATTTATTGTAAATGCAAAGGCTAATTTTGTAAATAAAAGGAAGTATTTTTAATATTGTTATCCATGTATGCCAAACAATCTTTATTATCCATGTTTCCAAACAAAATCTTAAAGTACTTCTACTTTAATAATATAGATAGATGTTGATTATATTTTTTTACTTATACATAATATTATATTCAAAACGTATAACTTGATACAATTTGATGTAATTGTATTATTCATATATTAACTTGTTTTTTTTAAAAAAATTTTATTTTGAAATGAAACAACATACATACGCTCATGCGCGGGTGTTTGATTTAACTTGTGTTCAACCTAAACTGATAAATCACTGCTTTTATAAAAAAATCCTTTGTATATTTTTTATGTTTTGTAATTTACATATAGAGTATAATATTATATTATAATATAGATGTTGATAAAAAAAATATTTGTACATAATATTATATTAAAAATGTATAACTTGATGTAATTTGATGTAATTGTATTATTCATATATTAACTTTTTTTTGTTAATTTATTTTTAAATGAAACAACATACTAGAATTTTTAATTGTCAATATATAAATATCGATTTGGTTAGATAAACTTTAGAATTGTAATTATTTAATTTAAATTGATTTTAAATGCAGTACCAGAATCTGTAAATAAAAAAATATAAAAATGAAGTATTTAATTTATTGTAAATGCCAAAGGCTAAATTTGTAAATAAAAGGAAGTATTTTTAATACTGCTATCCATGTATCTAAACAATCTTTATTATCCATGTTTCCAAACAAATCTTAAAGTACTTCTACTTTAATAATATAGATACACTAAGTCATCTGATGTGTTGGACCTTTCATTCACCTTGTTTTTTTTTGGTTTTGAATTTAGAGTCTAAAGGATACTACACTGGAAGAACAACAGTAGAAGTCAATCCCACTGGCTGGGGTGGGACGGACCGGATATTCAGGGTATTTTAGTATATTAGGATCCGGATCCGGATTTGCCGGATCCATGACTTTAGTATCCGGATCCGAATCCGCGTCTTCCGGGTATCCGGACTTCGGATATCCGTCTAGATATTGTGATACCCGCGGATACCCAGATTCGGATCCGGATCCGTAAAAAATAATTAAAAAAAATAAAAAATTTAAAAAATATCTAAAAATAAAACAAAAATTAAATATTTATACAAAATTTATGAATATATATGACATATAATATTAGTTAAATTTAAATATAATATTAAAAAAAATATTTTATGTATAAATACTAATATATCAAATATAATTATTAATAAAATTAAAAATTTAATATATTTTAAAAACACGGATCCGGATCCGGATATCCGGACTTAAAAAATTAAGATATCTAGATTTGATCCGGTTTGGACAGATCCAAAATTTTACTATCCGGATTCGGATCCGGGCGGAACGGATCCGGGACGGATCTCGGATCGAATCCGGATCCCGGATAATACGTCCTAGGCCTTGGCATTGCCAAGTATATATTCCAATGGTACTACTTGGAGAACTATGAATTTAAAATGATAAGTTATATTTCCACATGGAGCAGTTACAATGATTCATGATGGAAATATGAATAGTAGTATAATAAAATACTCCTGTTGAAGTTGATAAGCTGTTATAAGATGTCGATTCAGGGAAAATTGTTTCCTTGATATATGGAGTAATATTTATCTAGCCTAATAAGAAGAATATAGCCTAATAAAATAAAATAAAAAGAAGAAGAATGGTTTACAAAAAGTTGGGTTTTCTAAATCTGTCCTATTACTCAAATTTTACTCCATATAATGCTAATTATGTTCGTATATACAATTCAGTTGATGTGTGTTTTATGGTTTTGAAGCAAATGAAAAAGCAGAGCAGTCCGGATTACATAATAGTTAAGTCCTATGTACTACAGGTTTTCTATGACCACTGTGTACTACACTTCAATGCCACTTGTACTGCATAAAAGACCCACATAATACATATACCAGACCTGCAACAACATTAGAGAAAAAACTGAGACTGTGACTATATGACAACCTCATCTGCATCCTTACGAAGAAGGTGAATCAGGTAAATATATGTGATTCCCCTCCCCTGTATATCAATATCTATATTTATGAATAATGTGGTTACACACCTACATACATATTTCATCTTCATGAAGGATCATATTGTATTTTATAAAATTTAGGATATGAATTTTGAGTTAAAAGGGTTTGGAAATTTCCAAAAGCTAAAATTACGCTTAATTTTCACTAATTTGAGTAAGAAGCAACTCCAGACGCATATCTCAGCTAAGAGTGATTTCTAAACAATTATTTTAGATAAATTTTGTCTATTTTGTAAAAAGAATTCATTACTTTTGACAAAATTAAATACTCAAAGGGCTCAAAAATTAAATACTCAAATACACCAAAAATGTGACAATAAAATTTCCACGTCGTACTTAGAGCATCATTATCCAGGTTCTTAGGAGGGGTTCTTGCACTGTTCGCGGGTCCCACTGACATGTGGGGCCCAATGAACAGTGTAAGAACCGTTTCTAAAAACTGCTAAATAAAAACCGGTTTTAGATAATTTCTTTACACTGTTTGCGGGTCCCACTGACACTGTGGCGGCCCGCGATTAGTTTGTTTTTTAATTTTTTTTTTAATCAACAAAAAACAAATTTAAGAATTTCATTAGAGTTCTAGGGATAATGATGCTCTACAATGCACGCTATAACATAGTATCTAAACCAACCAATGACAACTCTCTCTAAAGATAACTCTATCTATGTGAGTGTATCACTCACTGCTCTATCTCTCACCTCATAAAACGTCATAAGTCCAACGATTCAACCGAAGGATAACCCACACACAAAAAATAAACCATTCACTTAGATAAACCATATCTTCATCATGGCTTCAGTAACCTCAGCCACCGTTGCAATCCCATCTTTTCACCGGTCTCAAATCCACATCCTCAAAACCCTCAGCTATCGTCAGAATCCCCACCGTGGCGGCAGCATCACGAAGCTCGCCGTGAAGTCATCGTTAAAGGACTTCGGAGTAGCGCCGTAGCGGCCTGCAGCTTCCATTGCTTTGGCTGGAAACGCCATGGCAATAGATGTTCTCTTGGGATCAGGAGATGGAGCGTTAGCCTTTGTTCCCAACGACTTCACTATAGCGAAAGGTGAGAAGATTGTGTTCAAGAACAATTGCTGGTTTCCCACACAACGTTGTGTTCGATGAGGACGAGATCCCAAGTGGTGTTGACGCGAGTAAGATCTCGATGGACGAGCAAGATTTACTCAATGGTCCGGGAGAGACCTACGAGGTTGCTTTGACTGAGCCTGGGACTTACAGCTTCTATTGTGCGCCACATCAGGGTGCTGGTATGGTCGGTAAAGTCACCGTGAACTAATAAAATGTGAGTGTAGTGTGACAGACAGTCTCAAGTAGAGTTATTCTTTCAGTTATATATAAGGTGTTTTGTAATTCTAAAGAGTGATGAATCGAAAGGACAGTGATATGTTATAATGAGACTGGTTCCGTAAATGGTATTTCGTGGCTATAAATTATATGTCGATCAACGTCTATACTCAAGAACAATCAGTAATATTTTAATCACTATGACTCAATCAGGATTTGAGTTCCAAAAGAAAAAAAAATATTGTAGTATTATTTTAGTAATCCATAACATATACAGGCCTGAACATATATGAACTTAATATATAAAGTGTATATTTACTACGTACATAGTCAGTTAGGACATCTTTAACGTAGGTCTCTTAGCATGGGCTTCTTATTTTTGTAAAGGACGTTTCTTAATTTTAACTACGAAAATTAAGAATCGTCTTTTAAATAAGAACATAAGAGACGTTTCTTATCGGAAAGGTCTCTTATCCGAAAGGTGTAAAAAAATGGGTCAAATTAAGTTAAGAACTCTATCATCATAAGAGACCCGAATTAAAATGGCCTTATAAGCCGAATTGCAACATCTAACAATCCATTTAGAGCATGATTAATGCATGGTTCTTAGGGGTGGAGTTCTTAACGGAATATGAGAAATTGTTTTTTAATTTTAACTGAAAAACTGGTTCTTGATTTTTTTAGTTAAAAGTTTATAAAAACAATTTATTATATTCCACTAACAACCTCAGAACCTTGCATTAATCATGTTCATATATAACAAATATTAACCTAAACTCAGGCTACTCAGCTTTTATATCTACCTACATTTTAGGAATTATTCCTTATGGCACATTTACAAACCAAATCATATTATACGATAGTATATACAAGTATCCAGTTACAACATGTAAAATTTCAGCTATTCTCTCTCTAAACTTACCATCTTGTAGCCTGTTTATGTACCAGCACAGTTGTGAGAATATATAATTCAACTTAAAGTTACATACAAAACCAATTATTTGATTTATAACCCTGAAGCATAAAACCACGTCGATTGCTAAATTTGACTCTAATAAATTGACTGAGACCTTTGTTTTCACCCGTCCTGTAATTACAAAAACATGACATAATATTTCGGAAAACAACTTATCAAGTATGATATTGATACATCTTGGACGCTTCATTATGGTACTTGAGGATTGGATGGGTTATTGAAATTGTATTGGACAAAAGCATATCCGAGGTTACAATATGTAATAGAGGCATAAGTAACATCTCTCATTTGGTCTATGACTTGCTTATATAATCATGGCTTAAAGAGGTAATGTGTGAGAGCAATTCACATGCAGTCGTCAAGGCAGTAACCAAACAATTTGAGTGGGACAGAGCTATACGGATGAAGTACGCAGAGACATGAAGAAGATATCTTAGGCCAGTCATGAATCATCACATCCAGCGGGAGACAAACCAATCAATGATTTTGATCTTAAAGCCAAGAACGCATGTGTGTTTCCTAAATTAAAAAATGCTTCGAATTATTTTGTTCTTAGAAGTATTCAAAATCTAGACCTAGTAGGAGAAACGAAGTTCCGACACAAGAAACAAGTACATGGAAGTAGGAGCGAAGACACTTTAATAGTAGCTTTAACTTGAAGTGGCTTTGGTCGGTCCATGGTTCTTCTTTTCACAAATTAACTTCACTCTTCTGTCTCGGGAACATGGTCACACCCTCTCGCTGGTCCAGACGCATGCTGACAGAGCATGGAATCATCGTCTCTTTGTCATCAGAAGGAGTAACCTCCGGCGATGATCGGACGAGATTCTTCACGTTTGATCTCCACCGTCCAATCATATCCAACGAGAGTTTCTCTGCTGCTCGCGAATTTCTTCATTTTACACAACGAAGGCGCCGCAACAACCGCTTCCGCCGCCGTGATCGGATGCTCGCTCGCGGCCAAAACCGCCGTACAGTTTGATTTTCTCGACCCCATTGAGAAGAGACGTTTTTAGTTTCAACCAGTTTTCTGCTGCTTCTAATTCGACGCCGTTTGAGATTCTTACGTTATTACTGTTTTTCGTCTGACCGGACAGTTCAGTGAGTTTGATCTGACGAGCAGGAGACTTAGGCGAAGGTGGGTTCGGCGTGATCGCACGTACGTTTTGGAGGTTCTTCTCCTAGCTCTAGCCGCAGCCGTTGGAAGCAAACGTGTTTATCGGACCAGAGAAGAAAAAGCCTCTGTTCCGGTGGTGGTTGGAAATCTCTTACCGTGGGGACTAAACGGCGACGCAACTGTGACCAACTACAAGCTTTTTGAGCATCTTAGAGAGTTTATGTGGGTTGTTGTTGATGTTTTTTCCAATTTATTTACAAATAAAAATGTATACGATGCGTAAACGGAGATTCTTGGTTATGGTGTGTGTCTGAAAGTTCTCAGAAAGTGAAGAGTCAGCGCGCAATAACGATGAACACAATTGAAACTATCCAAACGTTGATTGACGGTATGGAGGGGTTTGGAAAGTCAAAGCTGATGCTAAACCGGAGATTCATCATACATTTTTTTACTCAAACGGGAGAAGACCTTTATGTTTATAAGCTTATACGGCCGACTCTGATCGGTTAAACAGTTTTCCTAACTGTTGAGGGTTGCCTTGTTTATTTTGACGCGGATTAGTTTAATGTTTGTTTGACTTTGTTAGGTTTAATTCCCACACGTGTCTGTAAATTGTACATTACTTGTAACAGATATCTAATATTATGATAACTATAAGTTCACATGATTGTTATGTTTCATACTTGTAGTTAATTGTGTGGATCTATAAAGAAAACTAGGCCTGCCACATTTCGGGTATCCGCTTCGGGTACGGGTCGGTTCTTCGGGTTTCAAGTTTTAAATTTAGGTTCATTCGGGTGATTATAAAATTGGGTCGTATCGGTTCTTCCGGGTCGGGTGGGTTGCGTTCTTATTGATTGAGGGAACTGAAAATAACCAAATAACCAATGTATCTAAAACGGATTCGGATTTGTATCTAAAATAACCATAGTTAACCGACTTGATTCGAGAGTATATTTTGTAACTAAACTACTAAAATGTACAAAAAATAACCCAAAATATCATTTAACACAATTTTGTTTGAGTATTTCATATCCAAACAATCTATTTTATCTAAAATACAACAAAATAATGAAAATAACTAATAATATATAATTTATAATTTTTAATTTTAATATCAACTAATTATAAGATAATTAATACTAATATTTTAGAAAAATAAAAATATAATTAAAATAAAAAATTAATAAAAATTATAAATGATAATGATAAATCATAATAAATATCAATCATTATAAAATATAATCAATATAAAAAATAAAATAATATATAAAAAACAAAAAAAATTAAATAAAAAAAAAGAAAATAAAAAGGAAAATAATGATTAATAAATAATATCAAAATAAAAAGATAAATTAATTAATAAAATAAAAAATAAATAAAATTTATAAAAAGAAATAAAAAATAAATAAATATAAAATAAAAAAAAAATAAAAAAAAATAAAAATAAAAATAAAAAAATAATAAATAAAATGATAAAAAAAAATATTATTTACATTTCAGATATATTCAGTACTCATTCGGTCTCAGCGTTGGATCAGTCTTAGTATCGTGTTTTCGAACCTACAACAAACTTGAACACCCATTCGTTAATACCCCAGTCCAATCGGCGCATTCAGGACTCTAATTTACAATGTATCAGTTGTCGAGACGGTTCTTCGGATCTGGCATATTTTGCCGAGTATCCTAACAGAAACTAGTGACTACATGAACAGCTCTTTAACAGACTATATTATTAAATGGAAAGCGACGTGCAAATGCTCAAAACTTGTCCCTTTCGGTTCCGTCTGTTAGAGCCTTCAACGCGTGGAGACCTAGCGGTGACACCTGCATCAGAAGCACCATTAATAGATGCTTCTTAATGGTTAAGGGAAGAAACTAAGCAGCATGATATCAAGTTCTTAGGAGGTCTCTGCACTGTTCGCGTCAGTGGGTCCCAATGAACAGTGCAGAACCGCTTCTAAAAACTACTAATAAGAACCGCGTTTAGAGAGTTTCTTACACCTGTTTGACAGGTCCAACTGACCACGTGGCGCCCGCGATTGCGTTCGTTTTTTAATTTCTTTCTCTAAACAGCCAAAAAACATTTTAAAAAACCCCCATTAAGATGGTTCTAGATAATGATGCCTAAGAGCATGTTTACGGCATCATATCAACCCACAGGGGTTCTTATTCTTTTCACTGTTTTTCTGATTTTTTTTTTAAAAAGAAAAAAAGAAAAAACCAATCATGAGCCGCCCAACGTGTCAGTGGGGTCCCATGAACAGTCTAAAACTCTCAACTCGTTTCTTATTTGATAGATTAGGACTGGTTTAAAAAAAAATGAGGATCCACTAGGTAAGAACCCATGAATATCCTTGGATTAAGTTAGTCTTAATTGGGGGATCTAGTGGGGGGCCAACGTAAAAGGCGCTTTGGGCGTATCACAAACAATAAGAGATGAATACAAACATACACATAATCATCTTTAAGGGTGAGACACCACTAAATCCCATTCCAAAAACCATCCCTTAAATCCCTTAAATAAGAGACTATTTTTCCTTTGTCTTGCACTATTCACGGGCCCCACTGACACTGGCAGCCCGTAATTAGTTGCGTTTTAATTTTTTTTTTAAAAAAAAAAGAAAAAAGAAAAAAACAAGAAAACCCTAAAGGTCTCTGCAATAAACATACTTAGAAAGGGCAGTTTAATATGGGATCTAAGAGGATTTAAGGGGGGGTGGGGGGACTAATATCCTAAAAAACATCTTAAATCCTAATTAAGAAACTTTTTTTCATGTCTCTTACACTATTCACGGGTCCCACTGGATACGTATACCTGTGATTGGTTCATTAAGAATGTTTTGTCTGATTCTTGTCATTATTTACAGATTCTAGTAAACGTGACAACGCACGATTGGATTTATTTTTTTATTTTAAAATCAGATAGAAAAAATATAAAATAAAAACCTCAAAAGATTTTAGAATTAAAAATGCTCTCAGATTTTTCATGATAAATATTAATATATAACAATGGTTTATTTTAGTTTTTTTTTGTATTTGTACGAAAGCTTGCTCAATAAAAAAATAACATCGTACTTAGATTTCTAAGCACTTTTCCAAAAGTTCTCCTGCAAAGAAATTCGTTTCGACTCTCTTCTTGGCTTTGTTTTCATCATTAGAAACTGATCAAGACCTACAGATGGGTTTTTATATAATATTCAGATAGTTGTCAATACAGTACAGTATGTACCCAATTTGTTACATTGTCATTGGACGATGAGAAAACAACTTTAGACTTGTTTTCCTTTCAGAGTCTTCTCTTGTTGGACACGTTACAATTAATAAGAATTGCCTATATAGTTTTCATATGAGTCATGGCAAACCACCAATTTCATACAGCAGACAGTTGTAACATATTACATATATTCCTTTTGTTTGGACTCAAAGCACTTTTGATCGCATAGCTTTCTGTAAAAGATCTAGGCTCTAAAGGATTTCTTTTGTCTATATGGGTTTCAAAAAGAAAACATAACTTAGGCTTAACTCTTGGGTAACCTTTAAATTCACTTCACTTCTAATTCCAATTAAAGTGTCACCTAAATAAATCAATAAAATTATTAAATATTTTTTAGAAAATTAAAATAGCTAAAAAATTCAATATTTTATAAGAAAATCAAATCAACCCTAGACATAAAATCTTAAACGTTAGACCCTAGAACCCTAAACCCAACCCTAAACCCTAACTTTAAATTCTAAAACTCAATCTCAGACTGGCTGGCCAAAATACCGAAGAACGACCCAAAATCAGGGTCCCGAACCCGATCGACCGGGGTAAATAACCGAATGGTTTAATGTTGTATCCGAAGAACCTACCCCAAACCCATCCGAACCGAGAACCGACATTAATATCCGAAAAAATATCCGAAATACATAATTTGTAAATATGTATATTAAAATATAGTTATAATTATACTTATAAATTAGTTGAATATTAAAATTAAAATTATAAAATAAAAAATATTAAGTTATTTGAATACTTTTGTGTTATTTTGGATACAAATACTCAAATAAAACGACGTGGTTAAATAGTATTTTTAGTTATTTTTTGTAACTTTTAGTAGTTTGGTTACAAAATACCCGAATCAAATCGGGTAATATTGGTTACTTTGGATACAAATACCCGAAACCCGTTTCAGATACATTGGTATTTGTTATTTTCAGGTTCCTAATCATAAGAATCGAACCCACCCGGACCCGGGAGAACCCGACTCGAACCCGACCAGAAATTTGTAATACCCGAAGGGTCCTAATTTCAAATTCCGAAAAACCCGAACCCGAAAGAACCGACCCGTACCGAACGGGTATCCCGAAATGCCACAAGCCTATCTAAAGACCATGAACCTAAACTCTAAATTCTAAAACTTGAATCCAAACTTGGGTTCAATGGTTTAAGAAATTAGGTGTTTAGTTCAGGATCTAGTTTGGGATTTAAAGATTTAAGTTTTAAAGTTTTAATTTTAGGCACTAGGTTGGATTAGTGTTTAAGGATTAATAGTTTAGGTCTAATATTTGAGTAGTATAAAGATTTAGATTTAGGTATAGGGTTTAGGATTTGGAGTTGGTTTAAGATTTAGAATTTAGTGTTGTAGATTTAGGGTCAGAGTTTGGATTTAGTTAAGTCAAGGTCCTAAAATTTGGGTTTAGTATTTAGGGTTTAGGTTTGGATCTCAGGTATAGGGTTTAGGTAGTGTATATGGTTTGAGTTAGGTTATAGGTCTAGGATATGGTTTAAATTAAGAGTGCAGATTAGATGTGGGTTTAGGCCGTAAACGTTTAGATATATGTATATAGTTTAATTTTTTTAATTATTGTTTTCTTAAATTACTTAAATTTTCTATAAATATAATTTATTAATTTTATTTATATCTACGTGGCACTTAATTGGTAACTAGATGTGAAGGGAATTAAAAGTCCACTAGAGGATGAATCTAAGTTTTGTTTCTTTCCGAAAAATGGAGCATCCAAGATTCTAGTTTCCAAAATCTTAATATAGTATATATTATATATATATAGTATATTAATGTGAAATTTAAAATTTTACGGAAATAATCGACCAAAAAAAATATCTCAAAAATATTTTATATTTGAGTTTATGTAAAGGTTTAAAAAAAATTATAATTAGAATATTAATTATATTGATATATATATATGGGTCCACTGACACGTGGTCATCCGCGATGGTTTATTCTTTAATTTTTTTTTTAAAATTCAACAAAAAAAAATTAAGAAGAATCTCATTAGAAATTTCTAAGGATAATGATGTTCTCTGGTGAAACTTAGCAAAGAAGTCAAAACTTTACCTGAAGGGCCGCGTCGTTTAGTGTTTCATTTCTATTTAAAATAATCCCTTATTTTTTTTTTCGTTTAATAGGTCTTGAAAGCCAGCAATTACATTAAATGTAACTATGATCCGAAATTTATGTTAAAACACTGAAAAAGGGTTAGACTGGGAAAAAGAAAATATTATAAAAACAGGTTTAAATTTTCAAAACTGGGAATTTTTGTTACTTTTTCCCCAAAAAAAAAACAAAAAAAATTTTAAAACTTTCCCCCTTTTTTTTTCCCTTTTACCCCCCAAAAAAAAAAAGGAAAATCCCCCATGTTTTTTTATTTAGGAAAAAAAAAAAAAAAAAAAAAAAAAAAAAAAAAAAAAAAAAAAAAAAAAAAAAAAAAAAAAATTCATTTCAAATTTG